>OMNN01000491.1:20176-44123 GCA_900302755.1 Chromis chromis | reverse complement strand
TGGGAGGTTGAAGAGAGTCCCAAAGCTCCCTGCCAGTGATGACCAGAGTGTCCATCAGCGAGGTCTCACGGGTGCCCACTGAAACAGCAGCGCTGGCAGAACTAAAAAACACCCACCCTGGGAAAGTGCTTTTTCTCCCGCCAGACGCCGAGTGATGGATTGGGCCGGCCGCTGCACACAATGCATTTGTGAAGAGAAATAGAGAGGAGGGGTGGTGATGGTGGTGGTGGTGATGGTGGTGGTGGGGGGGAGATGCAGGCAAGGTCTGTCAGAAAAACACTTCCACTTTACTCCTAGAATGCACTAAAATATTTAAGAGTTCGATATTTATTTCATTATTCCACACATCGGATGTGAGAATGGACATACACACAAATGGGAGTGTGCAACAAAAGGTTTAAAGTCACATGCTGTAAACTGTAAGACAAAGAAGGGTTAGGGGTGAATATCAATGAATGCGCTTGCCATGTTTTCTTACAGCAAAAAAATTGGAAATTAACCACGATTAAACACTCCGAATGACAACCGAGGGCCTTGGAAAGCTGGGAGCGCGTCTCCACAGAGGCCGCGTTGAGGTTTTTTCCTCCTGAATGATGGAAATGCTTCTGCTGAGAGCTACGCACCAACCACACCTGCCAACCTCAAGAGTCAACAGTATTGATTAAACCGCCGCATCCTCTCAAATCCATCCCCATTTCCTTTGAAGGCGAAAATCATCCTTGATATCTGCCAACAGCTTACTTACTTAGGGATTTCTTCCTTTCCATCTAGGTTGTATTAATTAATGCATGCTTTTCTTAAATTAGCCCTCTGAGGAGCTATAACTCAAATTCCTGTATTTATGGAAGTAATAGGTTGGAAAAAAATGCTAAACTGAAATAATTATGCAGTCCAACACTTTGCTTTGAGAATAAACTGCAAGAAACCTGATGAAATATGAATGTGCATTGGGTGCAAAGATAGTTAAATATTTACAATCCTGTGTTAGTCCACAACCCCAGTAAAGATGCTAGTCAACTGCAATAATTGCTTTACTGCAAAACTTTGCGCTTGATTCATGGATTCGCGGGGTGTTATACAAGTTCAGAGTGCTTTCCTTTTTTTAAAATGTACACCCATTAAGAATATATATTTTTGAAACTGCTGGTACACCCCGCGCAGTCCTGTATAGATTCCATTTTTCTGCTTAATGTAATCAGGCAGGTAGTTGCATCTTAAGCAGGAGCCCATATTGCAGTTAAGAAAGGGCACGGTGAGGAGGAAGCCCCCTGAGGGACTGATCTTATATCAGGAGACTGTATATTTCTACGCTAAAGAGGCTATTCAAACCCACCAATGCTTGAATTATTAAAGACACTGTATGTTTTTCAAAGCCTTGATTTAGCTTTTTTAAGGGGTGGGATGTGTGCTGCGGTGCTGGTGGTGTGGCCAGGGGTTGGGGATAGCAGGGGAGAGGAGGGAGGACCGGAGGGGAGGCGGAGGGGAGTTGTGGGCTATCAGAAGCTGGATTGTTTCTGTTTTCACCCCTCCCACTTCTGGCCTCGTCTGCTAAAATGGCCTTTTACTTTCTAAGCATGCTTTTACTGCCTTTGAAGAGTTATTTTTGTTGATGAAAAAGATACGCCGCCTCGGTTAAAGTGAACCCCGGCTATTCACAAGGTTGTTTAATACTTTCCCCTCAGTTTGGCTTATAAATTTATCATCAGTAAAGTATACCAGTGGTCTCATGCCGTAGTACAGGCTTCAAGCTAAGTGGCTGGGGTGGAGTGAGTGAACGAAGGCCAGAGAGAGAGAGAGAGAGACAGGAAAAACAGAAAGAAAGAAAACGGTTTAACAGCGGTTGATCCTGTTCTGCAGTGGAGGAGCGTCTACTCGAGGTTTTAAGACGTTAAAAGTCTTAAATTGGCTTTATCGATGGCTCTCTTGATTCCAAGATACAGTACAGAGGCCTCACTTGTTAACAACTTGTATGTTAATGACTTGTATTAGAACTGATCAATCTACTTTGGATGCAAGCGTTTCCCATCGCTTTGAAGTGAACGCATTGATTGGTGAGAATATAACAGAATTAAACAATCGGTCCTGCTAAGAGCTGAGTGGAGCTGTCTGTTGCCTGCTTTCTCTTCTATTAATAGATCACAAACACCATCGCTGCTAGAACACAGAATACTATATTGACATTGCACTGTAATATACAGTACATTGTGTGGTAGAAAGTATTTGGACAGCTGAACGTTAAACCATAATTTGCTGCTAGAATCAGCACAACTCTTCTTTGGAGTCGGGCTGCAGGGATTTGCTTCCATTATGACGGCACATTACTGATGTTGGGGGGTAAAAGCAGTCAAGTTGCCACATGTTGGCTTTGGACAATCCTCTGAAACACTGGATTATACCCAATATATGCCTGTGACAAATGCATGTATGGCTAAGGATATTCAGAGATGTTACAAAGCAGACTTAAAGAATCTTTAATCTTGCCCAAGATGGCGGTTGTATGACCCATGTCATCCCCTCACCCCTCTCACCTAAAAAGCCAACTGTTTACGTTGTTACAGCTGAACCAGGAAACATCCATCCAATTGTGTTGTTGCACTGAGACTGTGCATAGTAGAAGAGTAAAAAGTGAAATTAGGCTTAGGGTGAAAAAAAAGCATGATATAAACCTTATTTTTGGTCAAAGTACCAAACTTTTCAAGTGTTTTTTCTCAGATTTGACTGGTGATTCTGGACATGCAGCTTTTATGTCTATTCAAACTGCAGTTTTAACTCTCTCCCAATTTAATTTAGACAGGGATCTTGTTATGGCAGCCCAAAATACTGACCAGGGTGTTACCAAGATGGCTGCTGAGTGGTGAGACATGCCTATAAGGACTTTAGGATATGACAGGGTGATGATTATGACAAATGGTTAAGGTATGGTAAAGCTCTGGTGACTAAAACACTTGGTTAGAGTTAAAGAAAGATTTTGGCCATGTTTTGAAAAAGGAAAACAACTTTATACTCCACACAAACCTCCACAGCTCGACTTCCTGCACTGGCACCAATTTAAGTACTACATAAAAATTGCAAAGTGTGCATGTTGGCATTATTGTGCTGAAAAAAGACTGTTTGTTGTAAAGTTGAAAGCAGACTATTGTCAAAAAATATTTTAGGATTACTTTTTCCTTTTGAAGTCCTTCATGGCCCCAGAATATATATAGGAACTGCTGTCTCCTCATACACAGCCTAAGATCGTCGGGCAGAATTCTGCTGACTGTTCCCACAACTACCAAAACCTGCAGTTCCTCGCATGTCCACTTGAGTCTGGCTCCAAATGTGAGTCAATCCCCATAGAGTCCCATGTTAAAATGTACAACTTTACAGCAGAAATACACGTTTACAGCCTGGTAAAAAAAAATTGTTTTGGTCCCTATAGATAATTTGCCCATTCATGACAACTGTACATGGGTGGTTTTTTTATATAAATTGCCAGTTGAAATTGTATTAAGGCCAAAAATTATGCACAACAAAGGTTCCTCATATAGCAGCCCATGGCCATACGTTGTTTGTATTTAAAGTTTTAAATGGGTTGGCACCACATGCTTGCATCCTAATTATCATCATGGTCGACCAACCAGATGCTCTTGGATGTTCTAAGATCCAGCCACAAAAATGAAGGTGACCATGGCTTCGCAGTGGCTGCTCCTGATGTCTGGAACAGTTTAATTCATGTAAGAAGTGTTCAGACTGCAGAAAGCTGTTGATGAAAACTCACCTCTTTTCATTGGCATTCAATTCAAGTAGATGTAAACAATTCTATATTATCATTTATTATATTATTTATAATATTTTCATTGCTTTTGAAAATACACATATCATGTTGTGTAAAAATTGGGGCTAGAAAATATATTTCAATTATGGAAACTTATTGGACTGTGTTTTATTTTACAGTAAGTTTTTGCCGCCCAGTGCACTATTTGCTTACATGTTGGACATTTCAACATTATATGGTGATCATATGTCAGCGTTGTGTTTACAGCCTTCTGCAGTCCCCCTGAGAGCAAAAATCAATGAGCGCAGCTTTAAGGTTTCCCTTAACAGGAACTAAGGGACCTGAACCCAGAAAATACATTAAAATAATCCCATGATGTAGTGTCCAGAAATCTGCATATTTTCTGACACACATTGCAGTTTTCTATGATAATGCAGTGCACCAATTGCTCTTCTCACCTTCCATAAACTCCTATGTCTTCCACATACAGATGTTGAAAATCTTCGTTGCTATTTAAAATCTAGAATAAGTGGTGTTAAAACCATCACATCCCGTACATACATGCATATAACCTGCACCATCACCCCTCCTCTGCTGTGTGTTCTCTGTGTTTTTAGTGCTGGAGGAAACTACGGCGAGGGGATGCTGTTTATGGATGCTATCCCAGGTGGAATATTGCTGGTGTATTGCCCACCAAACAGATGTCTCCCCTGAATTAGTTACCTCTGGATCCTCCCTGAATACCAAATCAGGGAAAACACACAAGTTGTGCCCAATTCTGATTTATTCATCCGGTCTGTACCTCATGCCTAGACAACAGCATGCAAATCAATGGCATCTGTTACTCATTCATGGTATATAGTATATATCTGTACACTAGACTGTGTGTATATAGCAGTTGATGCTTTATTGATTTGTCTCCTACAAGGATATCATAGATAAATAAATGATACGGCCTTGAATTAAAGGTGGTGCTGCTGTTTCTGACACCACCACCACTGCTGGGATTTAAATGACCGCAAGGAAATCTCTGAGCTTTCTGAACCAAACACAGGTTGCAGTCGTATTGCAGTGACATGACGAGGTGGTCTAGATTCGTCTGTTCGATCATGGTTACATCATTTCCTCTGTTATAGTGGGAGGGCATGAAAACAAGAGGAACTCATGATATCACCCCCTCTCCTCCTCCCTCCCCCTCCTCCTCCTTTAGCCGACCAGTGGCCCAGCCTTTCTTTATTGATAGTGGAATGCTTGACAAAGCAGGGTAATTAAAGCAATAGTGCCGGTTGGGTTTCATTGATAAAGATTGGAGCCGATGCACCTCTCAGTGGTGTGTCAGCAGCAGAGAGCGCCCGTCCCCTGGATCCCTCATTCGCCTTTCATCTCCCCCACTCAGCCATGAAAAATTCATCCAAGACCTCCAGAAATATTTATTGTAAAATCTTAGGGAGAAGTGGTAGCACTGAAAAATTCATGGCCTTATTCGCCTCCAACAGCTGTGGACCCCTTAATTAATTTGATTGCTCACATTACACAATAAATTCATTTATACAATATTTATCTGTCCTTTTCCTCAACTTGGTCTAATCAAACAGACATACATACAAAGCTAGTGTGTTTTTACTGTTCTTTTCTCATAGCCCACTGTATATATTTATACTTTAGAGGGGCGTTTCATTTGGTTATCCTGCCAATATTTTTTCTTTTATACAAAGCCACTGCTATGGTATAGCTGTCATAATGCCTTACTCTTCTGGAATAAAGACATCTATTGTATTAAGAACAACAATTCATATAAAGCATGTTGTTAATATATATTTTTTGTATCATTTTATGGTTTGTAATATTGTGTTTTTTAAGGTGAAACATTAACAAGCCCATGCTAGCAGCTCTGAGAGGCCTAACCTACATTATTATGTCGGCACGCTAATGATTACCAAACTAATGCCAAAATGCTAAACAAAGAGAGTGAACATATTAAATATTTTACCTGCTGCTCATCATAACATTAGCATGATAGCATGCTAATATGCTAACTGGTGTCTAGCAGGTATAATGCTTAAGATGGAGAGCATATTGTAGTCAGCCAGGGATACTCAACCTGTTTTGCCTGGGGGCCACTTTTGCAAAATGACAGGAGGCCAGGGGCCAGTTAATAAACAAACACTAATATTTATCAGGTAAAATGAATAAACATTAAAGGGCTCATAACTCATCTTTCTTTGAGATTATTTACTTTGAAATTAACTCCAGGCATGGGAAATAACTGAACATTTATTAGATGAACGAAAACAAATCAGTGTCAGTTTATTCTTATTTTTAATTATAACGTGATTGACAGGTCAGCCGGCACCATATTAGGCTGTAGGATGAGTATCCCTATAATAAACATTACACTGGCTCAACATTAACATGTTAGCATTCAAACATTTGTTATTTAGTGAAACACAAAGAACAGCTGAGGCTACTGAAGTTTTGATTAGTTTTATGTTATAAACCACATTATTGAAAAAGACTATAAAAGATTAAAATAAGTATGTTTCCCTATAAAAGTCAGAAATTGTGTTCTGCTGTGTACACATTTCTATTATATAACATGGGACTATTATTGCTGTGGTATTGATATTTTAAAATGGTTTTTACCATTGTGGTTTCAAATAATGTGTCATTAGGACTATTCAAAAGACAGCAGCAGAATTGTTACTTGGCCTGTATTGGATTAAACACAAGCAGAAACCTCTGGTGCTAAATGAAACCAACACGGAAGTGCCCAAAACTGTAGTTCCTTGAATGTCCACTTGAGGCTGGCTCCAAAAGCGAGTCAATCCCCAGAGACCACCATGTTAAAATATCCAACTTTACTGCAGAAATAAACATGTTTACAGCCTGGTGTAACAAACGGTTTTTCTCTCCATGGCAAATTTCCTAGTTCGTGACAACTGAATGCAGGTATTATTTTTTAGAAGTCACGTGTATAAATTGCATTAAGGCTTAAAATGATGCTTGAATAAGGATGTGGCCACTCTCTGCCAAGTTTCTGAATTGAGGTAATGAGATAAAGAAATATAATTTTCATATAGAATCAGAGATTATATATAAAACATTGTCCTTTATATACAGTTTAGGTACTATTTTTAGGTAATATTTTATTGACATCTGAAAAAACTCCCTAAGGCATTATGGTTTCATTGGGGCTGATGATAATGAAAATACAGTGGTGGAGTTTTCACTTACTGGGTTTAACATTTTACCTGATCATGACGCCCGACAAAAAGTCAGAACATCACTAAATCTGTTGTAATCCCTCAAGTTGGGAACAGGAACATGTTTAGCAAATTCATGGCAATCCATCTAACACTTGTTGAGGTATCTCACCAAAAATGTTTGGCCTCATCTGCTACAAAACATACCATTAACAAAATATAATGGCATTTATTACAATAGTTGTAATTGCATTTTTTTGTTCTAGACTAAAGCAGTGAAAGTAGTGCAAGGCTAGTGTTGCTAACATGGCTAAAGCTGTCCTTCCATGAAGCAAGTGAAATATTACAATAGGTATTTATGATTTAAATATAATTTACCATTTTTTTGACAGACTGGTAGAGAATTGTGATAATGGCCATCAGTGCATTATGCCACTTTCTACTTGGATGTCCATTATTTTCCATTGCTTGATGTGTATTTTTCTTCTTTTACATGTAAAACTTGACACATATCAGTGAGGCTGCTGTTTATAATGGTGACTGCTGACTGTCATGTTGCTTTGTTGCCGTTCAAATGTGTCACAGTAACTAATTTAATGCAGAAACACACTGCAGGACAGTCCTTTTATTGAGCATTTGAGACCCCCTGCCTCCCATCTCAAGCACCAAGCAGTGATATTACGGCTTCAACCAAAAACTCGAATGATTCTAAACCTTTGTAATTCTTCCGCCTCTTTAGGATGTAGCATTTTGTTTCTGAAATTGGGATGTGGGCATCCACAAAGACAAAATGATACGCTTCACGATTAGATTTGTCAGTTTTTTTTTCTACATTCATATGAGCAGCAACCAATCTGTAGGAAGCCATGACAGCTAGTAACAGCTAGTAACAGCTCCGTGTGACAGGTGTCTTCCTCCGGTATGTAATCACAGTGTGAGGACCCATGCTGTGCAAAACAGACAACAACAGTTTTTATAATGATGGAATATCCACAGCGTGCCAACTTAAAACGAGGACTCTTGAGGATGCTTCAGATGCACTTTTGAATTGCATTTTTAAGTCAATAGCAGCAGTAGGAGAAGCACAACCTGGTAATAACACAGTGTCTTCTAAAAGGGTGAACTTACAGTTAGTGAATTGCAGTAGATGATAATGAGATAATGGGGCCTATCTGACAATTCATTACCTGTGGACCCAGGTATTCAGTCTTGCTGCCCACTGAGACTTGGTACCGGTCCAGTCCTGCACCAGATGTAAGCCTGAGGGGAGTGCTGGGTCAGGGTTAATGGCTTCAGCATAGTATCATGTTCTGCTCTGTTGAAGTCCACCCTCTCACCCTGCCAAGAGGGCTGAGAGGTCAGCGGGGACATTAGTCTCAGCCCGATTCTTCATTAGCCTTGCTAATTACAGGGCTCCTCTACAGGGATGGCAGCTCCTGCCTGGGACGAGGCTCGTGCTCTTCTGCCTCCTGTCTGTACTTTACGCCACCACGGGCCCCGCCATATGCTGAGCTCTGATGTGCTCCTATAAAAGAGACACTTATTCTTGCCTCAGTGCTTCTCCGGCCAGCTTAGATATACAGTATGTCAAGTCAACACATTTCCACACACAGGATCACTCACTGGACGACGGTGTCTGACATGGAGCCCTGGAATTTTGCACGCTGACAGGCTCTATTTTCTGCCACGAGAGCGCTCTCTTACAGGTCCTTTGCACTGTTATCGATGGAGGAGTGGCCTGTGACATTGCCTTTGGCCTCTATTGCCTGTTGTTGTTATGTGTAAGACGGCTCTTCCAGCGCTGCCTGCTGAGCGAGGTGTCAGAATGATGATTGCTTTCTGACCTTGGCCGGCTCTCCATTACATCCATAATGAAACCTGCACTCCCTCTACAGCTGCCTCTAAATGGTAAAAGGTGCCTTGCTGTATGTCTTTGCCTTTGATTTCACACCGTTTCTGTCATTTGATCCTTAACGTGTTTCCTCTTTTTGTGACCATTCACCTTAGGGACCTGCCATCATGGCACAGTAGTTGGGTGCCTTCATTCATTCATCTGTGGCCTTGTCTGGAGCTCTTTGATTCGGCTCCGTGAACAAGTAGGAGGAACCTTTCAGGCCATCTCATGTCTTAAGACCTATAGTGAGCCTGTGACCCTAATGTGGAAAACTAACCTTGCTATAATTCAAAGAATTCCTTCTCTCACTATGAGCAGACAACAGAAATGCCCCTTATATACAGGCGCTTGCTGTTTTAACTGGTTAGTTGGAGAATAGAAAACCTACAAGTAAACAACGAGGAAAAAACTACAAATTGAGCACATTGAAAAACAAATATTGCATTAGAGTTATTGGCATGGCACAACAACAGGTAAAGGCGAATGGATTTTAGGTTTTTCTTGGATTAGAATGGGCCTTTGGGGAGTGACGTGTAACAGTAAGCAAGATTGATCAAAGTGGAGTAAAGAGTCTGTTGATAGAAATCTATGCATTTTTCTGTTATTTCTGACCATTCGGCAATCAAAATGCTTGCAATACTTGAGTAAATAAAACCCCATTTGATAAAACTGATTTGTTATGTTCGTTCCCAATTTCCAATTATCATTTTAGGACTAGTGATTAATCTAGGGCTGGCTAAAACCTTTATGAGGAAAAATCCCTATTATTTATTTTATTTGAACAATGCACACTAATGATGTAAATCCAGCAGAGCAAGCCAAAATGCAATTTTGCTGTTCATCAGAGAAATGTTTAATACCTATTCCAACAATGCACACTTCACACCTCTGCCCTTGTAGTGTAGCCGGACCTTGGCCTACTCCCTTATGTAGACAGTATAAAGCCGCTGTTGTATTTTGCTTGGTCACAAGTTGACAAAGGTCTGTATGGACTCCTTTACACTTGTCCAAGTGCAGCCGAAAATGTGTGCCTGTACGATGACCACACTGTAGGAGCAATAGGGCACATGCTCAGCAGTGTCTATGTATGGAATATGTAGATATGAGCTACTGTGCATGTATGGAACTGAGTCCCTCAAGCAGAATAGAAAAGAAGTACAATTATGTTTCCGAAGTGTCCATGTGCATGTCTACAAGTGAGTATAATTAAGGTCTAACACTGGCTAAACTGCCTGTCAGTCATAATCAACAGGTTTTAATATTAGACTGACAATAACTGCTTTAGCTAACGTTAGCCTCACAGAATTTAAGGGGCTGAAATAAAATAAAATTTACAAAAACAGGTCATAAAGCTTAGTCTCCTGGGTGAAGGTCATGTGACTTATGTCATCACCACCCTTCCAGCTTCTTTATGAGGATCTTTTAAACTGGAAAAACTGATATTAGCATCGAATACTGATGCTGGTGTCATCGGCATAAAAGGACACTTTGACAGAACAGCAGCATTTGACGCACTAAGAATGAGAATCGCTGGTAAGCCTGGCCACTCTGTTGTTGTTGTTTTTTTAAAGCATAAAGATTGTTTAGTCTTTCCAAATATTAAATATGCTTTTATTTAGCATTTTTAGGGTAAACAGTGATGACTTTCAGTTTAAATTATTGTCAGCTATCTACAGCTACTACGGTTTTGTGAAATTCACAATTTTTCACACTGTTGCTGGTATTTAATCCTTAACATGTTTCCTCTTGTGGTGTAAAATTGACCAGATATACTTCTTCTTACAGCTTGTTATGATGTTATTAATATAATAATAATAATAAAATAAAGTTACTAAAATGGCAGCTCCTGTGATTCAAGAAGTGAGATTCTTCAAATTGCAATTTTCATACCATTCACCCTCCACTAAAGCAGTAGGATTCACTTGCTCATTTTAATTAATACTATATATTCTTGAATAAAAAATTGCAAGTGGACAGCAGGTCGTTTGCCGTAAGTGTATGTTATCATCTTGTGCTATCTGAGAGTGAAGGAAGAGAGACGAGTGGTTATTAACAAGTGAGAAAGTGGAAAAGGGAGCTTTGGAGCAGCACAGAGGTACCATCCCATAACTTCTCTGCACATAGGCCTGTCTGAGGAGTCCCATTGATCAGCTCAGAGTCTCTTGTTCAGCACTAACCGCTATCCCTCATCCCAAACTGTCACAAAGCCATCAAGATCAAATCCCGCTTCTACATGGCAGGCCTGAGAGTGCGTTTCCCTCTGATACCATACAACCCCAATAGACAGGGGAGCGATAGAAAGAGCCCAGTAGAAAAACTAGAACTGCTGCCACATCTTTGGCAACCATTACTGCCTTTTTTTGTGACACGGTTTTTGATATGTCACCTTCTGATCTGATGCGGGTTTCTGCTGGTCTCGCCTCAAGGGGTCGGGGGGTAGGCTGCGCTTGCAGAAAAGTCGGCGAGAAAACGAGCACTTTGCATTCAATTGCTCCCCGTTTGGTACTTCTTTCCCCGCCGCATCTGAGGAAGAGAGCAGACAAACAGATATCCAGAGGAGCTTTCTCTCCTTTTTCATCCCCATTGTCAAGTTAATTTACAGCAGAATCTTCCTGGATGCAGGATGCCAAGTGAGTTATTGATTATTTTTCTCCCGCTCTCAGAGCCATCATCCTGAGCCTGATGGAACAATGAGGGAGGGTTGGGCCCCAGAGGAGTGGTATGTACAACTCTGTACACGCCACTTTACACTTGTAGTCACTGTCGGGAACATACAGCAGAATTCAATTTACACCGCTTTTAGACAAATGTAAACATACCGCATGCACCGCGCAAGTGCAAATCTCAGTAGTGTGGGGTCATCGCACGCAGGCAGGCAGGAATGTGATTTGACTTCCACTAAAGGATGTGTAAATTAGACAGGAAAAGATATGTTTTATGAAAAGTGCATTCTCAAAACAATAGCTGTGAAAACACATTTTTTACTGTAAGAAAAAAAAAGACAATTTGATAACAGCAATGCGACGACAAGTAAAACCGGCATCAACACACTGGAAGCAGTTCGAATCTGCCTTTGTATTACTGCTAATTTAACACAATAAATTAATTCCTTTGCAGGGGAATGTCAGATTGTGAGAGTGTCTGGGGAAGGCTGAGTTTCTGCAGGAAAGCGAGAAGGAGTGACCCGGTGGAACACTGTCAGAAAGTCAAAAAGCCTCCCTGACTCGACTAATCCCTTCGACTGTGAAGTACTCCCTCCTGTGATTAACTGTCTAATGAACATGCACAAAGACAGCAATGAAATAGGTCAGAATAATGCTTCCTAGGCAGTTTGGTAAGACTTTTGTCCTCTGATGTTGTGCAGATTAAAAATTCTTCCTCCATTCCCTCGGAGGCAAACATTTAACCAAAAGATTAGGGCAAATAAAACACTTGGCCTCCGATCATTAACGGCCTCAATCTGCATGTTGCCGTCCTTTAAGTTGAGCGTTTACCTGAAAAAACCTAAAGAAATCCTACACTGCAGCGTATATTCATCATATGTTGATCGTCAACCGTTTGCATGCTCTCAAATTTTTATAACAACATGGTTCCGTCTCACACTGTGATTGTGTACTACAGTATATAACGCTCCCCTCCTCAGTCTGTGGTTTACATCAGTGTTTGCCAACAGTTGGCTCAATCAGTTTTATACTGTGTCATCAAAAGAAAATCAAACAGAGGGATTGTTGCTTTTGATGTGAACAGATTAAACCATCAAAGATTTTAATTGTTTCTAAAACGCTTTCAGATCTTTAGTATTCCCTTTGCTGAGACCGTCTTCCATCTGTCTCCCTGTACCATGAAGGGGGATGCAGCCGCACTCACAGGACCAATGTAAGGCTCTGATAATTACGCACTGCTCGCTCATTAGAGGCTAAAAGTTCTGGTACTCCCATTCATTTCTGAACAATTAATTCGCCACTATTGTCTGTGCTAAGGATCAAACGATAAATATTTCATCTTTGATTAATTCTTGTCACAGGAGTTGATGATGCTCCAATGAAAATACCTGCCCTCTTACTTTTTTCACAGCATGAAGAAATTAGCCTTTATTTAACCAGCAAATGTCTCATTGATATTAGGAAATAGACATAAAACAATTAATTAAGGTCTACATAAAGATTACGAGTGTATTACAGTATGAAAAAATCACAAAAATATATGTCAGAAGTCATCAAGCAATGATCAAGCAGGGCCAACAGGAGTCAGCCATAACATCCAAATGTGTCCTCCCAAAGCACATAAATTTGCTTTGAATTGGTTCTTTACATACCCGCTCAGTGTATGGAAATTTCAAAGAATAAAATCCAAATGGGAAACATACAAATATTATATATAAATATGATATTTCCCAGATCATAGATATGCTGAGTGTGCTGCATGGATTTGCATCTTCACCTGTCCAATCCATAAAAGCAAAATTCAGTGCAGTAACAAGGTCTGTGTAACACTTTGCAATTCTTTGTTCAATTTGCACCATCAAGGTGAATTAAAGTTCAAATGTATTGGCTATGTTTCCAAACCCCTACAAGAGTCTGGCTGTTGACCTGGTCGCTAATGGTAGAGCCCAACAACAAGCACACAACAAGGAAATGGAAAACCTAAATAATAAGGCCTTTTTATGGTTCAAAAGTCTAATTAGATTTTCATCTGATGATGAATAACTGCAAATCGCTACACAAACCAAGACGGACTTTATGAATAAACTTCACGTCCACTGGAGAGAGACAAAAAAATAGCAGCACAAATAAACAACAACATGTTTTCTACAGCCCTGTGATAGACTGGCGACCTGTCCAGGGTGTCCCCTGCCTTCGCCTTAAGTTGGCTGGGATAGGCTCCAGCCCCCCGCGACCCTCCAGAGGATTAAGCGGCGTACAGATAATGTACAGATAATGGATGGATGGATGGATGGATGTTTTCTACATTCAGTTTCACCACTGAATGTTAGACGTTGGACGTTTTAGTTACTTTATTTTGCTGTGTTCTTCTCCTAATGGCACCTGATTAAAGCTGTTTGGAAACTAATTTTCTTTTTCTTTTTCCAATTTTCTTGAAATTTGGTTAAAAATTTGCATTTCATATTTACGGAAACCTTGCTACAGGATGCTAAACTCAGTGAAGCAAAGAAGACAATACCAAAAGGACTTGGGTGTGATTAGCAGAAACTTGCTGCATAATATGGATCAATTTATCCTGATTACCACAAAATATCAGTGGTATCTTGACGGTGTGTAAGTGACGCAAAGAAACAGTTTTGAAAAGTTTTGGTTATTGTCTTTATTGTTTGAGATGGAGGCAAAACATGTCTGTGCAGCAAAGGTGTGTTTAGCTAGCTGGTGTTGGTAGCAAATTTGTGTGGTCAGGGTAAGAAACAAATTTAAAAAATTGCAAGCTTTGTCCCTAGCTTATTTACTGATAGCCGAAATGACAATATAACTGCAAAGCTAGAATTCTACTGCAGGCTGTAGTCCACGAATAGAAAACCAAAAAATCTTTTTCTGAAAATGTACTTGTTGCTTTACTTTCTGTACTGGATATGGATTTATATTTTATTTGCATATTTCAGTACAAACATGTACTTTAAACTTAGGAAGATCCCAAACTTAATATAGAATAAGAAATATAGACACAGCTAATGAAAGGAAATTTTGAGTAATGATTTTACTTTTTGTGTGTTAAAGGCTGGAGTTAGATGGTCTACCTCGTCCACTCACAGACTCAGTCATTGACACGTTCATATGTATAAATCTATTCTTGGTCTGCATGTTTCACATCTACGGATCTATATCTGTCAAAAAAAGAACAGGAAGCTGTTGTGTTTCCCCTCAGGACTTCTTCCTGCTCTCTGTTCCCAGAACCCCTACTGAACTGGGAAAAGGGCGTTTAAGTACGCTGCTCCCTTTGCTTGGAATCAGACAAAAATTGGCTGAGTCTTAAAGTGCCGATCTCAAACGGATTCAAAGCGACTTTATCTGACTTGTAAGCATTCAGGTGGTATAACTGACTCACATTGGCCCTGCATGATCCTTGCTTGATCACATATTTTTGCTATTTTATGATACTGTAATGCACTTGTAATCCTTATGTAAACAGTTTAATGTGTGATTCCTAATCTCAATGAGACTTTTCCTGGTTGAATAAAGGTTAGTGAAAACATTTTTTTAAACTTTATTTCCTCTTCCAAATAAATGTGTGATTCTGAGGTTTTGCTTACAACCTGTTGGATTGTTTGACCTCTTGTGTTTCTTGACCAAGTGGACTTAGCAATGATTATAGCCATGTTCCAAGAGTGATCTTTACCTACAGAACTTATGGCTGTTGCTAAGAAAATAAGGTTCTACTTAAAAGCACTCACTTGAGACTGATACTGATTTACTCAACTGAGAAGATGTCCTATATTTTGGAACTATTCTCATTAGAGTCCGACCAATACCTTAGTTAGCCAATATTATTGGCCGATATCGACCTATCACAGATATACCGGTATCTGCAAACATGTCATACAATATATGCTGATATGAAAATGTTCTTTTACAGAACATAATACAGAAAAAATGTTTGGGGTCATTTAGAAACTGTACCATCACATAGTTTGTCCAGCAGAGCAGCTCCAACATCACTATTTATAACCTTGTCAACTCTGTCTGCAGCACATGTAGCAGAGTGCGTAGCTGAGCAAATGGTGGTGCAGAATCAAGCAGGTTCCTCATTTTAAACTGCAAACTACTTTGTTAAATACATTACTTGAAAGTTAATAAACAATGACCCCATAAATGTCCTTTTTCAATATAACTCTAACATATGATATATATGTGTATTATATACAATATCAGCAGATATATCAGAATTTTTTACCCCCGGAAATAGGTATCAGCCCAAAAAAAACAGTACTGGTTGAACTCTAATTCCTGTGGAGTTAGCAAACCACAAAGGCTGCAGTTTCTGATATGTAGACAATAATGCTATTGATGCTCCATCACATTTTAAATCTATTACACAATGAGTATTGAATTCACGTTGACTTTACAAAATTATATTGCAAATTAGTTGCCTTATATGTCAGCACAATTGCAATTAGATATTTCTCCCAGTTGCTCAGCCCTGGACTGTGATGCCTGCCACCCTTTCCCACCTCTATATATAAAAGCCAAAATGGGGCAATTAGAAACGTAAAAGTTGCTGGAGTGGTAGAAGTGCCGAAACTTTGTGCCGGCAGTAATCTTGGCTTCACAGTGGGTCTTGGCCCCAGCTTCAACCTCCGTCTTTTATCTTGCCTTTGTCGGCGTGGCTGCGTTGAAACAGAGATTGAACGCGTCTCCTCCCTCCTCTGGTGTGGCTCCACAAAGATGATTCCCTTCTAGTAACAAGCCTCTGCCCCGCATCACCGCAACCATCAGTGCCGCACCTCGCCCCACCTCTTCCCCCCGTCCTCCTTCTTCCTTGTTCCCCAGCTCTGTGCTTAGCAAACATCAAAGGGACCTATCATACCCCAATGGTTTAAATCTTTTAACAGGGAATAACAGCCGGAGTACATCCAGACCCCTGGCGTCCCACAGCCATGTCACCATGTGTTCCTGCAATGATCGCCAGGGGAGAGGCTCTGGCCGGGTGGAGATCTTTTTTGGTGGTGCGTGTTCTCTCTGCAGGACCGTGAGGGGGGCCCCGGCACTGTGATCAGGGGCCAGGCCAAATTCTGTTTGAAATGTGAATGGGCTAATTTTCATCAGCCTCCCTCATGCTAGGGGAGGTCCCAGGTGCCACAGCATGCCAAGGGTCATCATTATAAGACGGCTGCCTTCAAAAAAAAAACAAAATATATATATATAAAAAAAAGTGGGCAGCATCTTGTGGCAGTGTTTCTCTTTTATTCTTTTATTATTTCGATGTTAAATTCATAAACATTAATTAATAATAACAAAAATTTATACAGCCCACATGCTCCTGGCTCCCACATCTTCACTTTTTCTTTATCAGTCTTTCTTTTTATTTCACCCTCTCTCTTCTTCTTGTTCTTCTTCTTTTTTTCTCCCCCTTTGCTGGTGTATAAACAAACAAAATAGTGACTGAAAATGTGGAGACGACCCAGCGCGAGATATGTGGTGGTGGGTGTGTTGAGGGGGGAGGTTCATATCTGATTTGAAATTCAGACGGATTCCATGATCAAAGGAGGCTCAATATCTCTCAGCTGTTCAAAAGGACTTGTATAAAACAAATGTGATGTGACCAAGTGTAGAGGAGCACTCATTAAGAGCTAAAGCAGATAATGACAGGTAAGATGAGGAGATGGCGCTGTGCTCTAATTCTCTCCCCCCACTGAACAGGCATTTGTTTGCTTTTGCGCGTGTTTTTGTGTGTCTTCCTCGCGCCTGCGTTTTTGTTGCTTTTGATATTGATTAGGGAGGGAATAGGAGAAGAGGTACACGAGGGTTTCAGACACCGCTATCCTGCTCCCTTTTGTCAGAGACAGCCCTTAGAGTTCTTGCTGTTGTTTCTCTGCCATGCGCCAGCGCGGGGAGTTTGGGTTGCTTTGCACACAAAGTCACAAGGAGCTAAACGCCTCCCTTTAGGGTCTGCAGGGTATAAACCACCCCATTGTTTTCTCTTTTTCGTGTTGTTAGGAGAAGTGAGCGAATGTGAGTTTTACACCCACCTCGTCAAGGCTTCCCGTAATAAGAGCAACTGTATGCATTTACAACTAGACGAAAAATACATCAATCTAATGAACCGACTACTCCGGAGAGTAAAATAAAACATGTACTTGGAGCTGCGGATCCACACCAGGAGAGAAGCAGCGATATGCAAAACAAAAACTGATATTATTGAGCATTATGTTTGATGTCGGGCCTTTTTTTCCTCTCTTTTCATACAAGTCTTTTGCCCCTGCCTTTCTGTTTTCGGGTCTTGACCTTCTGCGAGCGCACGGCTCCAAATGAGCTGGGTCAGTTTTGCAGTCTTTTTGTGCTTGGAGGAGCCATGAAATATTCAGGCTTAGTGCTTCCCTGAGACCAGGCTGGTGGCTGTGGCTTTGTTAGCACGCCTCGCCCTGCACTCCTGTCCACTGTCCACTCTGCACCTTGAACCGCAATGCTCTTGAGGGGGTAAAATTCAGGAGTCCACTCCCTCCAAACATAATGTCCCATTTTCTGCTCATCTTCACCGAAGGTTTTTCCTTCCCTACTCAACGAGAATTTGCTGTGCAATTCCTCCCACCTCATTGCTCGGATAGTAGCATATCTGCTGTATGGCTATTTCCAGCAGGTAAGGGTGCGGGATATAGCTCTATGTGGACTTTGTCAATTCATGACCAATGGCGAGGTCCTGCATTATACACTAAGCTGAGCAGGAGAGCAGGTTTGTTTTATTCACAACCTTGTGGATTCAAACAGATTGCTCAGACTGGGGAATTGAAGCAGATACTATCATACAGGTCCAAGACATGGAGAGAGAACAGGTAGGAATAAACTATGTATAAAAGCACTGGTAAGCTTCAGCCTCGGGCAAAGCTACATGGGCTACAATGTTACCCTCCCCAAAGCCACAATCAATTCTTGGCTTCACGGTATCCAAATGTTTATTTTTGCTCGGCTGAAATATAATGACAAGTCGTTCGGAGATACAATTGTACCCTTGGCTCACATTGGTATTACAGGCGCCGTGGTTTGATTTACCTTGGTTTGGGATGAGTTCAGAGCTGATCAAAATCCAAACAAGTTCTAAACACTGACAGTTTGAGTCTTCACTGTTCATTACAAATCGAGGAGTGGTTTCTTCTGCCTGTTTTTAGCAGCGAGCGCATGCACTGTATCGCCACGTATCGAGCACATTCAACAATTCAAATCACTCCACACTCCAAATCCTGCATGTCAGAACTAACAGCTGTAACATATTACTGCTCTATCCCCTCTCTATAAAATAATGCCCCATCACATCCAAAAATATTATCATCTCATTCAAATTCATAACACTGATGGCTTTCAAGCATCATCTATATAATCCTGGAATAATTTGCCCATATGTCTGTCCATATCCGGAGTCATAAATAACTGTTCCATGACAAAATCCTCTGTAAAAGGGCAGGATGTATGTGTCGTGTCGCCGTGGCGTGTCCGTCCTGTGTGATATATAAACCCGGCTATCTGCTCCGTCTAGCCTGACATGAGCTTAATCCAGCCTGATGAAGGGATGCGCTCTGACGGTTAGCGAGGGCTTCACCGAGGCGGCGAGCGGCACCGCGACCCCAAATCCCACCTCCACCTCAATCTCTCCCTCAGCCTCAGACACACTACATCCATAAGTATTCCATTAACCCTGCTTTGAAGAGCTGAACACGGCTAAACCAATGTGTGTGTTTGTGTCTCTGTTTGTTAATTCATCATAGCTGTACAAATGTGACTGTATCTGTACATTAGGTCATTGAGAGTCTGTCATAAACAAGGTCTGAGCTGCTTATTAAGGTGTTGTTGGTTGTGAATGTACGCCCCTGCATCTTTGCTGCTTTAGTGCAGGGCCCTTTTGCAGGCTCTTGGAAATTGGCATGGGGTTCCAGGCTCGGGGTGGGGGATGCTCACCTGCTTGGAACTGGCATTACCTCAGGGGTTTGTGTATAAAGTAATACACCACAAACACTACTGCACGTACACAAATCTGTATCCATGTTTGCATGATGGTGTACAGGGTGCCATGTTAGAAATTGCATTGTGTTGCATGTATTCCGTGGAGTCTCACCCTAATGTGGACACAGCCTGAACCCTGACCTCAACCAAGACACAGTCCATCTTTTACTGAGTTTAACTGCACTGAAGGCAGATTTGGGAAAGCAAATTCGTCCACAGTCAGACTAGCTTTTCCCCACTCCAATGATTTTAATCCACAACACTTTCCTACTGTGGCATTGTTCAGAAACACAATTTTGGACAATCATGCATTTTCCTAAAACGATGCACCTCACTCTCGCCACAATGCATCTGTAAGTCGAGCAGACTCTCCCACAGGAGGCGGGATGCCGACAGCAATACTTCCCACGCACACCAGGGGGCAGTATGTGACTTAAAAACATGCACTGATGAAGCCAGAGCCTTGACAGGGCCGTGAGCGCGCTCCAAAAAATTAAATGAAAATTTAAAGTCAAATCGTCGTTATCCTCTATAAAAGCAATCCTTACAGCGCACATCAGCAACATTCCTACAAGCCGTGTGTACCGCGTGTGATTTTAAGTGCCTCTAAATAATCATATGAGGCTCCATACATGCACTCCTTTCAAAATGAAGCACAGCACCTTCACAGGATTAGTGGCTGGAGTCCCCTGCTTTCAGAGCAGTTTTACAGATACTCATTCACTGTTGTGGCGTTAGATCCAGTACTCTTTGTATACACAAGAAAAGCTTGAAAATGTTATTGGAATATACTGTTTGCAATAATGTACATAAATGTGCAATTTTATGCCTGTTTTTTTTTTTTTTTTAAATAAGTGTAAATTAATCTAGATATTACAATATTTAATACTGCAAAAATGTCATACATTTAACTTTACATGCACTGCTGCTGAGGCCCCACCACTGAATCCAAGAATTCCTTTTACGTCATGTTAAAAAATGGCTTCCTTTATATTTAAACATGTACATTCAGATAATTTACTCCACCTCATCATGTACAATTAGATCCGCTTGAATCGCTTCGAAGAAAACAAATGACAAATGGCACAAAACATCCGTTTAAAGCGCAGGTGGGCATGACCACGGCGCTGACACATGCACAGGTCTATGAACAGAGTCAATTAGGAGCGGCTGCAGATTATTTGTTAATTAAATAGGGGCTACCTTAACCACAAAGGTACAGCAGCTCACACCTCACAGTGCAACACTAACAGCTGCCAGGCCTTGTTCTGCCGAGAGAGAGGGGGCTGTTCATTAAGCAGCGCTATCTCTCCTGGGCTTGTCCACCTGCCTTGATCACGTTTGCATTAATAATGCATCGCCGAGTGCAGTAATACAACCATTACATTCGCTGCTCTTCTCAGCCTCTCGCTGGCAGCTCTGCCACCACAACATGGGGGGAAAATTGTAATCTTTTTCTCCTTTATCCAGGGCTCCCTCTTATATTGCCACCCCAAAGAACACATTTCTGCTGTATACACACACCAAAATGGCTTTACCCTTTCTCTTTTGGGTTCACTACACTTTGAAAACAATACAGTAGACACGGCTTCCGCCAGATGAAAGTTGACCATTTGGAGTCTGAAGAATGTTCATTCCTCCACAATTCTTTATATATTGTAGCAACTAAAGAACAAGAGTGTTTGTTTGTCAGAGAGAGCGAGAGAGAGAAGTGCCGACTGATGGGATTCTCAGCCGCAGACATGCCTTTCAAGGTGACCATGAATTTTAATGGTAGCAGGAGTTGTTTGGGAAGATTCCCTTCAATTATTGGACTCGCCTGATAGGAATAGATTGGAGAGATTTGCATAGATTTCAAACACCTGTAATTAAATCTAAATGTGGCACGGCCTCCCTCAAACAGCAGGCTTTACACGCGAGAGGACCAAAAACTGGAGGAAAAAGACACCGTTTCCAGGGATCACATTCTTGTTAAAATTCACAGAATAATTGTCTTTGTATAGGAGAAGCGTATATCCAAACAGTCAATAGGAGAAATTGAACCAGTTGCCGAGCAGGCATGACTGCTTGCTGGTTGGGTAAATATTACTTATTATTTTCTAATGTAACACTCCTAAGCCGGAGCTCAGATTTCCATTTGGAAGCAAACATTAAGGAGATTCAGGAGCCATCCAAATGGCCAAGTAATTAATGTTACCACGCACGCCCAAGATATTAGAATGTTAACAGTGTTGGAGCCATGTGATTCCGAATACAGAGTGAGGGCTTTATTACTACGGCCCAGACAGGGGGTGACATCCCTCCTAATTGGGGACATCAGAGTTCCTGCTGCTGCGTCTTATCCTTAGTTCAGATCGCTCCTTTTTTTAATTTATTCACTTTCCCTTCTCCCCCCTTTCTTTCTCCTTCCCTCTCTCGCTCCTTATCACCGGGATCTGCTCTCATTAGCAGTCGGCTGCGGCCCCCCTCGTTTGCATTTCAAGTGGCGGCGCTGTGCAGGAGCAGCCCCACATTACCGTCAGGCAAGAGAGAGAGAGAGAGAGGAGGCAGGAGCAGGAGCCATCGTATGCAGTTGATGCTTCATCACGGCGCCGCATCCCGACATCTGGGGCCGTCTTTTTTCCCATGAGCACCAGTATGTCATTAACAGGATTAATCTAGGCCCTAATTTCCTAATGATCGCTGTTTTAATGTATGTGAACGAGTGCAGTCTCTTGACTCATTACCGCCAATTTGCCTGAGACACACATAATCAGACTCTCTAACAACCCACCAACATTTATTTTTGCTAATATGATTTTTTTCCCTCTCTTCCACTGTGGATAGAGCAAACACAGTTTAGTTCTGGCTGAGTGGATTCCCAATCAGTGCTTACTATACGCTTTACCGACACTGAATGACATGCAAATGAGCAAAATCTCATTTATCTCTGGTTGTGTGGCCTACTGTTACTGTATTAAGTCAAACAGAGGTTGCTTAGTGTGTTTCCTTACTGCCAGGATCCTGAAATAACATCGCCGTGCCAAAAAACTCGGATATTACTTCTTTCAATAAAAGTTTGCACCAACAAAACTTGCAAGGAGACACATTTCCAGGGCTACGAGTTTAAACAGACACTATACATCGTGGTGGAAAAGTAGTAAACCCGCTTGAACATTAATAACAAGTGTAGCATCGACTGGGGAAATGGTCGGGGGTTTTGTGGCTAGTGGTACCGCAACCATCCTATAAACACACAGATGTATTCAAGCCCCGGGGCAGCTGCAGGGCAGACCTGTGAAACCTGGCCATGGCGTCCTGGTTTAAGGGAAAAGTCAAGGATCTTCACCCAGGAGGATCTTCTGTGGCTTCTGTGACAGTTGACCTTTAACCCCCCCCAGGCCTCCATGGCGGCTGAAAAAAAGTGGTTCAAGTCGCACCTTTGCAGGTCAGCGGCCCTTGTGTGATTCCATAAAGATGGATTTCGACAGAAAGTGAGGATGACACAATATTTAATATTAATGTCGGATGGTATATAATGCTGTCCATAAAGGTTGGCGTTGACTGTTTCTAAACTGAGGTCTTTATGCTGGTAGATTAAAAGAGCAATAATCAATTTTATAAACACAGTCATGATACTGGTTGGTGAGACTTAACCAAAAGTCAAGGATCCGTTAGCTTTAGGAGCAGGCAGGTTTAATGGCCTCCCTCAATAGAAAAGCCTTGAGATTGAAGATCAATTGATGATTTCAGGGCTACATTTTACACTAAAATGTTTTTCATTTCTTCTGGATGGATGATGATAAAAAACTGGAACTTTTTTTTAGCTCATGTTTGGGCAGAACACAAATGGTGACCAGTATTTCTGGTGTTATATAACTAACAGTGGACAAAAAAGGGGTGACCCAGCAGGACAGTAATTGGTGATTGGTCCGTGCACAGTAAAGGCAATGAGCCTATGTTAAGAAATCTGCACATTTTCATGTTATTTCTGAAAACTATTTAAAAAAAATCTCAATTCTTATTCACAAAGTTGCACTTAACTAAACTGAAATTGTAACAAAAATCAATAATGCAGTAACTTGACCAATAATGTAATAAATGTGACACTGAAATTGACATAATAACTCTTTACCACCGGGTAGGACAAGTGTTTATGACTGGTTATGTTTATATCAAGAAACATGTAACGTGTACATAGGTGAAATGTAAAATACATCAGTAATTTTAAGGATTTTTAAAATTATTTTACAGATTTAAAAAAAAATGTAATACATGAAAATATCAATAAAATTACAATAAAGCTGTGTGTGAATATTTTTTCTTATCATTTCACAAGCATCTCCTTTTTATTTAATAGATGAAACTGTTAAATGCAAATTTAATACTGTAAATATATTTCTAATATGACATACAATTAGTGACAATTAATAGAGAAAGAAGTATTGGTTCATCTTGC
>OMNN01000491.1:0-20156 GCA_900302755.1 Chromis chromis | reverse complement strand
CATATTTACATAATTTTTTACAACAACAAAAAAAACAGCATTAATATTACTATATTTTTTGTTTCTTTTTTACATTTTTTTTGTGTTCAGTAGGTTATTACAAAATCAGGACATTGTATTACATTATCGGTCAAGTTACATAGTTTATTGCATAGTTGCATAGTTTATCTTACATATTTGATCAATTTAATTGCAAATTTGGTCAAATTCTCTCTATCTTATTGCATTATTGGGTGCTAAAAGCTACATTTACTGCTGTATAACTGTTACTGATGCTTCCATACAGATCTTGCAGTCAAAGTGGAGATAATTTTTGAGAACTTCATTAAGCAGATTTTGTATGTAAAATCTTAAAATGCAAATAAATGTAGTGCAGTAAAAATAAAAATATTTGCTTATGATAGTAAAAAAACAACAACAAAAAAACACAGCATAGAAAAACTACTATATGAGTAAATGTACTTTCCAAACCAATGCAGTATTTCCAGCCCTAAATAATCATATATTTACCACCATGTGTAAAACACAAATGATCAATAGTAATTTGGGTCATTCAATATGTGGATGGATTGATGACAGCAGCTGCCATGTGAAGCCCTTAAAGTCATATCACATCTGACATAAAACGGATTTATTTGTTGTTTAAAAGAGAGATTAATACTGATAAAAAGCATGAATTAAAATAATTAAAGTTAGCTTTTGACTAGATATACTTGGAGAGCACAACAAGAAGTCGGGTGAAAGATGTTGGCCTGAATGGCAATATGGAAGACACACTCTAAATCACACACCCTTCGTCCTATCTGCACGTAACTTCCAATCATTCCAGCCAGCAAATATGCAACAGTTCTGATGCACATGTGTGCAAATGTGAGGTGTCAGAGGAAGACAAATCTCCAACTCGCAGACGCACAGCTGCTGATAATGCAGCACTCCGGATGAACATATGAAAACTCGTGCAAAAGGCATTAAAACAAAACTGATATCCGATTTCATCTGTGACGAAATATTAATTAAAGTCCTCTAAATGCCAGCCTGCTAATTGGTTTGCACCTGCATACGAGGAGCAGATTCCATGATTAATATTACCCCCAACTCAGCCCTCTATCCCCGGTAAAAACTCCTGGTACAAGTAGAGGAGTGCAGGGTAAATATTGAATCTGGGACTAACACGGCAGAGCAGGGGAAGAAGATGTGTGAGAGTTGAGAAGCTGTCCTAATTAAGAAGCTGTAATCAGGCTTGGAGCTAGAGGGTAACTCCCTGGGTGTCATTTGTGATATTAAACCATGCCGTCCTCCTCCTTCTGTTTGTTGTGCTTCACTGGCTGGAGCTAATCCCTTTTAATATAGCTGCAAATATGCAAATGGCCGTTTTAATATACCAAACCTTCGATAGCTATCCTCTTTTAATTCAACAAAAGTCAAGAGCAGGACCTTGTCAGTCAAACTCCCTTTCCCCTCATAACAATACTAATGTTTTCCCATTACGCACAGTCCAACTAATTAAGGGGAAGTTTGTGTGGAGAAGGATTTGCAGTTCCCAGGAGAATGCAGGACACGACGTTTTCAACTTCTTAGGGCCGGCCCCGGGCGAATCTCAAAGTTGTTTGCTTACACTCCTTAAGTCTTCATAAAATAACACAAAAATGGAAATGCACATAACAAACGGCTCGGGTCCGGTCTAGACCAGGTCCCCTGGCAGATGCAGCGTCTCTCCACACCAGCAGCGGTGGAGTGAAAAGCTCAGCATCACCAGTCTGTGAATAGATGACGCAGTTTGTGAGCGCAGGTTCGAAAGGCCAAGTACCCCACAATGAGATAGCGGCATTTATATCCTTGCGACACAATTCATACATAATGGATGAATCCGTAGATCTCCAGCACCCTATGCATCTACATGTCACAAGTGACTCAATGATGATACCATAAAGCAGAGCTAAAGTGGTTTAAGGTCTATTCAGCGGAAGTCTCAGGATAAAGAGGGCTAAGAGAACCGAGGGACACACTTCCTCTAGTATTCCCCTGCCGCCTGTGGGGAATACTACAGGAAGAAAAACTCTGCTCTCAGCTGCTTAACCTCCCGACTAAAAGCAACCCAGGAACACTGTTACTGCCGGCTGATGGTGGGAGTTTCACAAGCACTCGTTGGTGTCGCCGAGTTTTATGCCTCGTGTCGGTAACGACGTCATAATAAATGGCGGAAACTCACATCAGGTCCCTGAGCAGATCAGTAAGGCTCTGAGCTGCAGGGTCAACATCAGAGGGAGGCTATCTGTTTTTATTATGGTGGCCAAAGGAGCTCTGTAATGTATTTTAAGCACATTTTGTAGTACCGCATTAGGAAAAGGTAATGGAGATGGTAAAATTCGAAAAAAAAGACCAATATCGCAATTTTATTAATTTTTTCACATTTCAGGTGGTTTCGCCTTTATCCGAAGATTCATCGCGCTTAATGGGAGATGGGAACACCTTTTTTATGTAAGTTCAGATGTATGGAATATTTAACTCGATGATCAGCTGTCGCCACCGCTTTCATTTTCTTCGTCTCCGGACATCATAAATAGTGTCCAGTAGCTGCTGTCTGATTGATTCCTGAAGACTTCTCTCCATAGATGTACAAAGGTTTTTCTCCTACGAGGCATTTTAGCAGTTTACAAACAGCTGGTTTTGTTTCCACCTTCATCTACAACTGTTTATTACAGCTATAAGTAAGTAAACTTTATTTGTATAGCGCTTTTCACAGACAGTAGTCACAAAGTGCTTCACAGTAGTAAAAATATATAAATAGATCATGCAATCAAATACATAGTATAAAATGCAACCAAACACAAAGCTGGGTCAGTTTGGACTAGAATGCTTTCTGAAACAAATGTGTTTTTAGGTGTTTTTTGAAAACAGAATTTCCAAGAATAAAATGCCACATTGCTTCAATCACAGACTACATGACCAAAAACAGACTAAACTAAAGACAGGCAATGTAATTATACAGCTTTATTTATAATTAATGCAGTAAACACAACCTAATATGCTAACATTGACTACAGCCAGTGGTTGAAACTAGCACGTCATGATTCAAATGTTACTGCTGATATTTACTACACACCTGGTGTACAGCAAGAGTATCAAAACCACTGCAGGAACTGTGGGCAGTTTTATGGCGTCCCAAACCTTATTGAATGAGTTCCAACTGCAGGAATCGCCCCCGTAGAACCTATTTAAGGCTCGATTTCAGGGGAGAAGAAAGTACTCGTTCCAGGGTAGACACTCCTTTGCAGCACTAAAAAACTGCTGTGTGGGGCTCAATGCTGACTAGTGCCATTTTTCGGCCCTCTCTATGTCCTCATCGAGGTGCAGTCTTCTTCTCTCTAACATCACCATCAACAACGTAAAATTCACTAAATAGGCTAACATAAAAAACCTGGAGTTAGGTCCAATAACTACGATTAGTTGTTGTTGTTTTGGTACACTAAGAGTTAATGTCCTTTATGAAGCTTAGGATCTCACAAGGCTGAAATCCTGCAGTGGAAAGTCGCCTATAGCTCACAGGCTAGAATCAGGCTGTATTCATGTTATGCCATGGAGTAAGTAATAACTTCATGAACTTAGATTTTCTGTAGTGGCAACACATTTTTAAAAGGGCAGCTGTGACTCAGAAAGTAGAGATGATGGTTATGTGCTACTCACAGGGCAGTTCTCCTGTCTACATGCTGAGGTGTCCTTGGGCAAGACACTGAAGTTGCTACTGATGGCAGGAGAGCATGTTCCATGGTATGTATGAATAAGAGAATGAGAATCAAACATTGTAAAGTGCTTTGTTAACCTCTAAGGTAAAAAAGGAACTATATACTGTAAGTGCAGTTCATTTACCATTTTCTATATCAGGTTGTATTCGTAGCACATTTCTGAATTATGTTGTGTTGCCAGTATTTGGTTCTATTACCAGTGTTTTGTCATATTTTCTGTATTTAGGGTGTGTTCCTGAAATTGGTTGTGCTTTTTGTGTTTGTAGCACTTTTCTAAATGAGATTGCGTTTCAGTATTTGCTTGTATTTTGTGTATCTGCAGCATGTAATTGCAGGGTGGCTCAGTATTTGACTGTGTTTGCAGTGTGTTTTAGTATTTAGATGTGTTTCTGCATTTACAGCATGTATTTGAAGTGTGTTTCAGTATTTGATTGCATTTTGTGTGTTTGCAGAGTGTTTCTGAATGTGCAGTTTTTGGTTACATTTTGTGTATTGGCAGCATGCTTCTATATTTCCATAGTATTTCAGTATTTGGTTATGCTTTGTGTATTTGTTGTGTGTTTCTGTATGCAGACTGGTTCAGTCTTTAGTCAAGTTTCTGTCTTTGCAATGTGTTTCAGTCATTTTTGATGTTTTGCACATTTGCAGAGTGCTTCTCGATTTGGTCGCGCATTGAGCTCTCAGGGCCATCGTAGCTATGCCTTAGGGTGCGCGCTGTGCATTCAGCACTTACTTTGACATAACCTAAACATAGCCTCGGTGTAAGATTTGATCTGATAATGGGGTAATTACTGTTTGAATACTTGTCTTTGTTTAATTACTTGTAAAACGCACTGCTGAGCTTTAAAGCCAGACAGAATTCACTGTTAGCTTCAATCACTGTGAGATGTTAATAGGCATCATGCCTGGCTTGACAGATGCTTGAAGGTGTTACCTCTCATAGAGTGCAGTGCTGGTCTATGACCTGTTGTTAATAGTAGTCAGATGCATCTCTATAGGCGCGAATGAGGTGAAAATGAGGATTGGACAAAAACGGCTGAGACCATGTATTCACAAACTGAAAAAAAAAAATCTCAACAAAAAAACTAATCCCTTCCTACTGAATAAAAGCACAGGAGCACTTGCCTCTGCATCCTCCTCAGCAGCTGTAGCTGTATTCAGCCTGTCAAAGCTATCCGACGTGCATTTTAACTTGCTGGGTAAACTCAGCCACCCTTGTGCCCCTTCAAATAGCTCTGGAAAAAGCTCCTTCAGTGGCTGTTCAATTATTGATTGACAGTAAAAAGCTTATGGGTTCATTAAGATCATAGATGTGCTGGGGGTAACGCTCCAAAACTGAGGTAACTGCACAGCACTTAGTCACAGATGGCCTGGTAACAGTGCTCAATAGCTGGGAGGAAGTCGCTCAGACAGGAGCCTCGGTGTAACACTGAACCTGGTGTTGGTGTACCATTAAATACTGAGCCAGACTGTTTCTGCTAAGGATCTGTGTATCTGCTTGAGGGGAGCTCAAAGCAACAGCCACAGACAACCTGCTCGACGATGCCACATAAACGTCACCTCTTACTCTTGTTAGAGGGAGCCCTCTGTGTCGCCATGCTGAATGCGAATTAAGCCTGTCGCCTGCTAAAGTGCATGAATATCCATATGGGTGATCGAATCAAAGAGCAGCTCAATTCTTCCCTGAGAACACAGAACCGGGATGTGCCACAGTCAACACGCGTCTACACATATATCTATACCGAGCAGCAACAGCTCTGAATGACATTATCTGACAATCTTGCCTGATAGGCACCGACACTGCACCTCCAGAGTCAATTTATTGGGGAGTTTACATTTTTGGGAGCCGGGGTGAAGACTGGCTGTGACACACTGAAGCCAGGTAATGGGTCTCTCAACGGAGGCAAGTGGAATATGAAACAAGAGACTACTTCATTAAAAAAACTTGCTATCTAGGTCACTTGAACTAACTGCATAAAGATCTCTGAATTATTAACAATAATTGGGGCACCTAGTTGAAAAAGACTAGGAATCTTTAATAGTATGTTAAAAAGGGATTCTGTTTACAACACTGGCACCAATTAGTGCATCCAAAAACACACACCATATACTAAGCCACACAACCCCTTCTTTGGATAATTTTCTCGTGTTAAATTGGTGAAAGTATACAGTCGATTATGCTCATAAATAACACAGCGATTGTTGTTTTCAGACTACGAAGCAATAGTCTGAATGTTAATATGAAATGGCTTTCTTGACTTGCAGCAGTATATTCATAATTAAGTCAGAGAGAGGACTTTTCCATTCCCCCTGAGCTGGACCAGGTTAAATTGAGTTGAAAATGAGATTTTAGCATCTCCTGCAATAATAGCGGGGAGCTGAACTTGGGTATGATCTCTGTTAATAGAGTGAGAGCACAGGAGAATTTGGTGTTACACTGTGAATAGAGGCAGAGCAGGTGGAAACCAGGATCCTTTTCATGAACAGGCATGAAGTCAATTAGACAGGAGAGAAGGAGTGTGAAGAGTGGAGGAAGGAGCATGTGCTTATAGGCAGGAGTAATCTGGAGATTTGACAAGAATAATGCAGAATTAAGCTTATTAAGCTTATTAACCTGCAACAAATACTGGTTGAATTGTCATGATTTACCACTCTTAATGAGAATATGGGGCACATAAATGTCTTTCTTTTCTTTTAGTTGGGCTTTTAGTCAACATTTTATTAAAAACCGGTGGCATATGCCAGTATTATCAGCACTGTTATGAGCTGTTACACCCCATTTAAATTTTCTCAGCTTAAGCTTTTGTGTTCTTTTAACCCTCTCAGCCCCAAGCAGTTTCTGGGCGTTTTCTTTGCTCCTATCACATTTTTACTCACCGCTGATTCATTTTTCACTGCAATATAAAATCCTGCACCTCTATGGAGAAGAAACAGAAACAGAAAACTCAAAAATGTCGTCTGTGCAGTGTAACAAAGTTATGCCATAAATCATAAAAATGTTTCCATAATACTGTTTGTGCACTGTGTAAACACAGCCTGCAGTTCAACCGAAAAGCACCTCAATTTTGGGCATGTTGGTTGCAGCTGAGTGTGCCAAGCAGCACAGATATTTTTTTTACATATAGAATAAATAGAATTTTATAAAATATGATTTTAAGCTTAGATTTGGTTTTTGTTTTGCAATGATACAATAAGTCACACATGATTAGTTCAAGGACCGTTGGAGAGTTGAAAGCCAAACAGTTTCTCTGTTTGGACAGTTTCTGGTTGTGATAAATGGGGCAATTTCTTTTTAAAGATAACGTGCCATAGGTTAATTTAAATTTACATTGGTAAAATAAGTCATTTCTGTGTTTTGCACACAATAAAATGTGAAACATAAATTAATATGAAAGCATTTGTTGAAATATTGTGCCCACATGCAGCACCAGCTCCTCTTCCAAGTTTATTTTGATATCATCGGTATTAAATGATTCAGTGATCTCCCCCTCATCGTCTCTGATGCTTCGCCACATGTGTGCAGATGAGATTGTTTACAACACCATCGCTGCGGGGGTTGGAGAGCGTCTTTCAATTAAACCCTGTCGTCTTTAACATTCCAAATATGCAATTAAGCTAATTGGTAAGATGACTCTTTGTGATCCATTGTGGAGGATGACGAGGGGCAGGCCTCATCAGCCCCCTCTCAGCCCAATTCGTTGGCCTTTCACTGTAATCTGCTTCACTAGTCGCACTCTTGCCCTCCCCATTAGGACTATCCCCAGTGGAGAGCCTTTTCCTGCATTACACTGTAACAGGCTTGTTAATAATACATTAATGAAGGGCTGCTCCTCCAGATTAGGTGGTGGCCCCTCTGATAATGGGAAGCTGGAAGAGGGCCAGGCAATCACCTCACTGTTGTAATCTAACCTTGGGTTAAATAAGCTTTTGTTAGTGAGAGAGAGAGAGCACGAGAGGGAGGAGGGGGGAGGTGGGCGGGTGACAGAGAGCACTCGCCCAAGGAAATGTAAATGACTCTTTTGTCTCAGACATGGGTGAAAATATGAAACGGTGAGGAAGCAGAACTAAAGCCGGCTGCTGTTTGTGGCCTCACCGTACATAATTGTATGGTGGAAACACAATTACCAGGTAGTTTAGGAGCTGACAGGTGATTGTTGCTCTCTGCCTGTGAAGTGCTGCAAACAGGGTGAAATGCAGCACTGTCAGCAAGTACGTGGCAGGGATCCGTCCCTCATGTGTCAAATCTCTCCTGTTCGCCGCCAGCGCAAGTCCACGCTTTCGCACGACATGTTCCGCTCCGGGTTTGGGATCCCGACTTGCAAATGTATTCCGATGCTCGCAATCAACAAACAATAAACAGCGGAGAAAAGAAAGAGTTTTGGCTTAAATATTTTAAATACCCCTCCGCTCTTTTGTGAATGGGGCTTCACTCTCAGGATGTATACACTTGTCTTGTGTGCCTGCTGTTTTGGCAGCCTCTTTCCCTCCTGTCTGTCTCCTAATAGAAATCTTGATAGAAATATCAGAAGGAGATTTTAATCACAGGGGTGTTGTGCATGCTTACTTATCCAAACCACAAAGGAAGAAAGAATTTCGAGCCGACGCTGTCACCCCTCTCGTACAGCCGGCTCTGTCAGGGAGAAATGTGCCTTAAGACACATCTCCCATTCAGCCTATGTAACACTTGCCAAACTGCAGCAAACTTAACAGCAGCCGAGAACAAACGGAATGAGGAAGCGATAGGAAAATAAGATCGAATGAAATGTTTCCTAGAGTCAAATACAGTATGTTAGAGGAGAGCCTTGAGAGAAAACATTCAGGGGGAGAAGGTAAACACAACCATTAAGTTTCTAACTGAGACCGAGTGCACGGGGAATTTTGGGATTGTGCTTTTGTCTCCTGATTCTCTCCACCTCCTCCTCCTCCTCCTCCCTACCCTGTCTTTGTTTTGTTTTGTTCCTTAGGGTGTTTTGATGGGGACAAATTTTAAAATCCACCTCTCAAGTATTTAATTCGCACTTCTGAAGACAAAAAACGCAGCCGCTAGTTTGAAAGGGGGTGAAACCATCGTCGACACTTTGCCGTGCTCCTTCACCTCGACGTGCGAATCACCACAGTGTTGTACCGAAAGCTGCTCGAAGAACTGTAACGTAATGTCCCCCCCTGTCTGCAAAGTTACTGCCAAGAAACTCGACTAAAATCGAGACATGTCTTCTACTTTTGTCTGTAATAAATAAATAACAGCACAAATAAAACGTTGAGAAGTGGATTAAAAATAAAGAGGGGCTGCCGGAGCAAAGTCAGTCGTGTTCAATTAAGCCCTAATAACCAATGTTCTTTCTAAAGTTGGGGTAATTTGAAGCTCCCTGATGTTTTCATACAGGCCTTTTTCTACTCATCTCCACATAAAAGGAGCAGTTCAGAAATTGTTGTCCCAAAGTAAGTTCTAAAAGACCTTCAAATCATTAAGTATGAGTTTTCAAAGAGCTGCCGATTGAAAGCCAATGGGAAAGTCCTCACACTTTTATCTAGGATGTTAAAGAAAAAGATGAGGATCTTGAGCCTGGGCCTTTCAGATAAGTGAATATATTTAATTTTTGAAAGAATCACAGAGTTGGTGTCTTTGGTCCTCATGCCTACTGGGGCCAAGGCGTGAAGAAGTCAAAGTTTTTTTTTTCTCTCTCCCTCTCTCTCCATCTCTCACCCTGCTGTACTCATAAAGAGGAATAGACCCTGAAACCTCACTGGGCCTCTAAGTTGATTTATTTATCAGATCTACTCTGCTCCCGAGTGATGGCTGCGTGTGATGGATACCCAGGGGTGGGTCTTCGCAGAGCAGCTCCCCTCCATCCTCCTCCTCCTCCTCCTCAACGTTCCCTCGTTGTGGCATCAGAGCTCACGCCTGACACCGGGGCTTTCATCGTGGGGGCACGGCTCGGGCCCTAATGAATGCTGAGCAGATCTGCCGCTGCTGCTGCTGCTGCTAGCATATGCAAGAACGTGACTGACCAGGCCATTATACACAGACAGGTTAGGTTCCCACAAAGTCCTTCATCCCTGGTGCTGTGTTGCACAGACGATGTGCTGCGCTGTACGTCCCACCCATATGCCACAGCTGTTTGTTTAGCCCTGGGAGAGCTCTCTGTCACCCTGCCAAAAGCACACTCCAGCACACTCCTGGAAACCACATATGCATTACACACACACACAAAAACACCCAAAACTCCCTCATTAACCTGATATGGAAAAAAAGACACGTAGAAACAATAAAAAAAAAACTGCAGGTGAAAAAATAAAAAGCCGCACAACTTTTAGACCTCCTGCTGTTGCGAGTCCTGAAATTTGTTATTTGTTCCAAAATGGCTGCTGTTGGTAACAGAAAACACTTGTTTGTTGTTGTTTGGTTTTCGTTGCCGTGTTCCAACATGTTAACGGCGCGGGGACCCGCTGATAGAAAGAACATCTGGCTTTTGTGCATAGCTGAAAGAGAACACATATATTATACATGATGTTCTGTACATCTGCCAAAGAGGCAGCGCGAACGTTCCTCAATCAGTGCAAACACACACACGCAGCAAGGATACTGTATCCCATTTTACTGTTTCATATCACAATCCCGTTTAGTTTGTTAGGGATCTCAATTCCTTGCTTGGTGCAGTTTGTTGCACTTAGAGGCAGACTGAGTTAAATATTGAGTTTTCCAATTAGGGAAATTCTCAGAGAAAACAGATGGATTGCCAGTGGTGTTACAGTCAACACCTGAAATCTGTCAATAATTACACCGTGCTCGGGTTGGGAGGTAAATTAGCTGAAACCATCAACTCTCTTGACATAATAAGCACCTCTCTTATCTGTGGAAAATAAACCTTTGCGCTGTACTGTATTCTTTGTTAAGTTAACTGAAGACACCAGCTCTTCGTTTATCTTGAACGCCTGTGGCAATGCACAGTTGTTTACATCAATTACTTGCCACTCAGGGACCAAGTACAGATGAATGACCATGCAAAAAGAGAACAAATGTTTGACAGTCCATGAAAATGCTTCAGATTGCCATATTTGAAGACAAAATCGTTGAGTGTTACATGCATGCCAGCCGTCTGAACACTCCACAGCAATTCCTGTGGGGTGTGGGTTAGTGAGGTTCCACTCACCATCTGTTTCAGCACTGTGATGATGACAGGAACTCTCATCCCATCTTTTCAGAACTAAAATAAACTAAACCAAGGCAGATGCTAGTTCCTCTAAGAACTGAGATTAATGCAGAAATCCACCAAGTAGGCCCATAAAAACATGCTGATGCTTCATATAAAAACAACTTTTTTCAATTTCAAGACTGTTCTTGGTGCATGTATTCGTGCACAAAGAGACCTCCTCAATGGGGATGGCGTCCAAATTTAAATCAACAATTTTAGATTTTTATAAGAACAGTCTCTGAAATTCTTTGATCAACCTTTGCTTGAGCCATAAGTTCTAACTACTACAATGATGTTAGACATTTCCAATGTAATTGCATTTGAATGTGGTAACTTCATTAAACTTCAGTCTAAGAAGGCAAGAAACATGAGCACAAACAATGCACCCAGGTTAGGCAGACGGACAGATGGATGACAAACTGAAGGAAAAACCAAGAAAAAGTGCCACCATGTGCTACCAGAACAGCTTGAGTGTGCCTTAGCATTGACTCTAAGAGTCTGTGGATCTCTACTTAGGGGATATAGCACTTTCAAAAGATGTCGAACACGTCGGTCCAAAATTTCCCAACAGTGTTCGGTTAGTATGAGATCTGGTGACAGCGAGGGCTATAACGTATGAGTGACATCATTTCATGAAACTATTCAGTGGCCCTGCGTACCATGTGGATGGAGGCACTGCTATCCTGGCTTTTCCCTCTAAGGGGACTAGTGGACTCAAACCATGCCAATAAGATTTCCTCCCAAAACATAACAGAGTAACCGGATCTCCTCAGGAATGAAACATTAGGGTTAGCACTGTTCTCTTGGTGTACACCACACATGCCCTCCCCAAGTTGTCAAGAATATGGTCTGGAGACAGGTGCCTCTGGTTTGTGAAGGTGGGGTTTAAGCACTGCAGCTCTACTAACTGTATTGTTGTAGACGGACTGCTCATGGTAACACAATCTGATTATGTCCTGCACTGACATTCTTAGTCACCTGAGTGAGTTGCTCTTCTGTCTTTCCTTACATATCGAACCAACACACAACCATTAGGGCTGCACAGTATTTCAGCAGGGATAGTGTGATGTTCACAGTCACATAACAGTATAGTAAGGCAAATTAAGTCAAATGCATCATACTACAACTTTTGCAGCTTGGACCGTGGAAGGCAGCGGAGTGCAGAGCGGAGCGTGACAGCAGAGTTGGTAGGTCCGCGTACTGGAACATTGGCGGTGTATTCAAGCCTCTGCTACGCTCTGCGGCACATTGCAGCCTCAGCAGCGCGCTACCGCGACGCTCCACAGCTACCGGTGACACTCGGCAGCGGCCGGCGGGGGCACGCACGACTATTCGAATGTCAACATTACTATTCGAATACCACCACAACGAACGAATATTCGGATATTCGAATATTCTGGACCAGCCCTACTAATTTGTTCAACCATTTAAATCAGAACCACAAACATATTCCTGTATTTTTTCTTCATATTGCAATGTATCAATATATACTGCAGAAAATACATAACATAAATCACAATATCATTTTTATCATGCAGCTCTACCAGGCATCAGGGTCATCCAATGTGCACTTGACCCCAAACTTATTTACTATTTTTCTTCCTATGAATTCAAACGCAGATGCCACTTCAGTCACTGTTCTCACTGAAACACCAGCCAGCTGAGCAGTCTGTGTGACTGAAGCTCCTGCCACTCGTGCCCCAACAATGAACTCTCCTTCAAAGTCACTTAGATCTTCTCCTCTTGCCATCTTAACACAAAATTAGCATTAACTGGGCCTGCTCAGCATTTTTATACATGCTACAGATGTTAATCCATGCAGTGCACCTGTGTAGTAGCATCTGTATTCATTATGTTTCTCCACTCATTTAATCAGGTTTTCCTTTAATTTGTTCCCCGTCTAGAAACCTAAATAAACATGCATTATAGTTTAGAGACCAGTTGATGTCTGATATACAATACTGACCCTATTTATGTGCACTCATGGTTTTCCTGTGTGATTATTAGTGACATTTCTGGTGCGCCATCTTTCAAATAAAGTGGCTTGGTTGTTTATCTGACCACTCATGTTTGTTGCTCTGCAGGACCCATTGTTAGTGATGTTGCTGCAGTCTGAGATCTTACTAATTAATCAACCACTAGAACTACCAGTGAGAGTCTCACCAACCAAACCCACAGTGTAATTAACTGTAGTGTTCCTTCACACAAATCAAAGCACAGCAAAGACTATGAGCTGACTTTTTCTAATGTTACAATTCTCTCAAGTATTAATAATTGTTCACCTCCAAACTGGCCAGAAAGTGGTGTGTTCAGAGAGTGACCACACTGTAAGAAATAGGGGACAGAAAGGGACAATATGGATTAAAAATAAAAAATAAAGGTAATTTTGAATTACAATATCAATTGATAATCATTAATGTGTTTTTAGCTTATCAATAAAAAAAAGAAAAGAAAAGAAAAATGTAAAAGTACTCCTACAAACTGATGCAAATACAGTATAAAAAAACAATAACTGCTCAACTTCAAGTATATTAACTATGTGACCGTGGGTGTCTGCAGCTGTCTATGTGCACATCTGCAAGGGAGTATAATCAAACTTTCATGCTGGTGTTTGAGGGTCCAGCCCACGCAACTACACTACAAGAGCAATATTGAATTCCTCAGCAGTAGTGTCTATGCACAGAGTACGTAGATACAACCTACTATGCATATATACAACAAAGTCTGCCAAGCGGACTCCTGTAGACCTCAGTAGTAGTGTAATAGCAACAGCTACAGTGCCTATTAAAAATATAGTACGTTTTATGCTCTAATTGCTTTCAATATTGTTTCATAGTTTATATAATTTAGTTTTTCTGACAAGAATTTTTTTTTTTTTAATGTTATTTTGGAGAAATCTGTTTTCACTTTGACATGAAAGAGTCTTCTTTTGTAAATTTTATCAATAAAAGCAACATTTTATTCATGATTAAATGTTGAAAAGTAAAAAAAGGATGGAAAACTTCAAATGGGGTGAATACTTTTTAATAGGCACTGTAGTTATTGCTATCATGCTACTTTTCTATACTCCACATTAGAGTATAATCAAGACTGAAAGGGTACCCAGTACATTCAAATGTGATGTGAAGGTGCCAGTATGCGATGAACTGGGAGTGAAACAACACCAGTGTTTAACAAAACACCAGTGGTTAATCTACATGTGAATGTCAGGATGTAGATACCGACCTAATTTGGCTAAATCACTGTGCTGAAACCTCATATTAGTTTTTATTCGCTTCAGTTTTTGAGTGCAGAAAAAGATTACAGCTACTGATAACTGTTTTATAAGACTGTTCATATGGTACCTGAGTGTTGAATTAAGACAGACAGGCAGCAGTTATGCCTCCTGCACAATGTATTTGGCAAAGCACGAGTATATAAAGTATATAAAGGTATTTTATAGGCGACAGTGTTGCAGACAGCAGCTCCATACTCCCACATTCACACTATGTACACACAATACAAATTCTAAATAGATGTGGTAAATTCAGTACACTGCATCTCATTGTTGGCTCACAGTCCAAAATCTGTCACATTGTCTCCTGACATAACACAGCACACCTCTTGCCTTATCTGTCACATCTAGTTGCTGTCAACTACTCAACATGTAGCATGATCCGCACTTCTGTTCTCACAGGAAAGTTTCACTGTTCCTTGCCGTCTAGCCGTGAGAGTGCTAATTGAATAATGAGTAAATAAACAGCTGGAGCCGCGTATTTTGGCTCTTCAAGTAAAAATGGTTAAATGCACGACTAGAAAGTGAACACGCACCCGGTGGCAAACACACACACATGCAGACACACACAGTCCTCCTTGACGCCTCCAACACTACTGAGGTAAACTTGTCACAGAGGGAGCAGCTATTTGGGGGCCATCTTGTTGTGTGTGTCTCCCTGGCTGAACTGCAGCGAACAATGACAGGAAGGAAGCAGGCTGGAGGTGAGTGAGGTGTGAGAGCCCGACGAGTGAGTATCCAAGCCCTAATTAACTCTCTGCTGCTTCCTTTCTCCCTGGCATCACTGCCCTCCCGGGGCACACGCCTGCTACACGGATGGTGTGTGTTTATGCGCCGGTGTGTATGCGCCGGTGTGTGTTTGCAGGCGCCATAATATCACTGTCACCGCCGTTTGTTCCTGCCTCCTTCCAACCCGCCCCCCCTGTTCGCCTGGCACGCCTGCCCTCCTGTGTCAGGTTTTGTGAAGCGTCCCGGAGCCACCGGATGGAGCATAATTACCCTCTGCTCGCCGTGAACCCATGTCCCCCCAAACAAGAGCTTTCTGAGACTGTATCCATAAACAAACCAGCTCCTCCTCCCCCTGTGCCACCCACTCATTATGGGTGTTCTTCTCACTACAGACCTGGTCAGAGAGTGCCCCAGAGTCTGACAGCAGCTTTTTAATGACATCTCAACATGGTAAATGTTCCCTAACAATACTGTCTTGTATAGTAGGTTCTGACCCGCTTCTTTAAGCAGGAAAGTCAGCTATAAGTACGACCTGCGACAGGGGTCTGCTGCTCGCTGGAAATGTATACGACTAAAACAAAAATAAGCAGTTTATTTATCCCAAGGTGCACCAGCCGCCCGGCCCCTCATTTTGCTAAGCCCATTGCTTTAAGTAGCCTTGTCAGAACTTGATGCGAGCCATTAAAGGCAGTGATGATGCACAGCGGCGCCCCCCACTCTGACAGCCGCACTGTCGCCGCCAAGCTGCAAAGCTTTAATACATGACTAGGAAGGCGTCCAAAGACCAGAGTAAATAAAGGAGGAAAAAGATGAAATGCATGCGACAGTGAGGCAGACAGCTGAACAAACGCAGTGACTTAGAAAACGGGCCTAACAGCTCACTCTTCCCCCACTCTTTACACAATCAACCATGTAAATTATTGAAATATCATGAAAAATAAATAGTTCAATAAAAAAAATGGTTCTGCCAAGGCCCAATTATGCAGTTTAGCAGCGTATATGAGTGTTTTTCTCCCTGGTAATGAATAGAATGAAAAAGGCTATTGTTTATGTGGAAAGATCTAACAGATCCTGGAGTGTCTCAGAGTATGGAGGAGATCCAAAGTAAAGAGGGCTCAGACCACCACATAACACAGCGAGCTGCCAGCCTTTATCTCTCCGTCCAACAAGGTTATCTAAGAAATCAAATCCGGTGAACTTGACATGGCTCACTTCCAATCCGAGTCAGGGTAGCTCCGTAGCAGTGGCGGCACTTTCTTTGAAGCATTAGCTGAATGAGTCCTGGAGAAGGGAGAGTGCAGAGGCTGTGTTAAATGTCCATTGTTTTAACGGTTTGAGGCTTTATCCCTGTGTTCTCCAGTGGCGCTTCCTCAAAGAGTAATGCCCTGGGAGCCCAGGCGCTTTGAGCTGGGACTAGCCCTCTTCCTCTGGTCCTTACATGTGATCTCCTTGATTTTAATGAGGCCACATGGACCCCCTGTGATGTGCTTTGGAGGATGGGGAGATCCCGCGCTCGCTCTGAGGCCGTGATGGTGGGTGAACACCAGTGACCCCTTCTCCCCACCCCTCGTTTCAGCCGGGCCTCTCAGGCGCTTCTAATGTTTTATTAACCAGGTTCACTGGTTCACTCTCTTCTGAGGAAATACAACTGCCTGTCAATCATCCATCTGTATAAAGTGCACTGTGGCTTCACAATGGGGCCTGCATGTATCACATGCACAGGATCGATAAGGAATCTCTCTGACTGCTTCACACAAGATGTTGACAATGCTGCTGTACCTGAATATTAAACGGACCTTGGGAGTCCTCTTTATGCCTTTACAACACAATGGCAGCAATTAAACAAACCCACTAATTAGTCCTGTCATGTAAGCATGATGAAAATCTCTAATTACCTCTGCTGATGATCAGGGAGTGTATTAGCAGCAGCAGCAGCAGCACAGTGTCAGAACTTTGTGCTGCCTCTCAACACAGTTTGGGTGTGTAATTGCACTGCCAGCAACGTTAGAGGCCTGAAGATGATGACAAAAAGTCCAAATGTAATGCTGGTCTGGTTAAAAGAAATTCATGCATGGATATTCAGGATTTTCAGAGGATTAATTGTGGACCTTTGACCATCCAGCTGCTGTAACACAATCTACAAAACAGCATGTATAATCATCTCCACTGGGTTTTCTTTTTTTATAGATTAGCTCTTTGGGGGTTTTGCCTTTATTTGATAAAACAAGGATGCCCAGATTGGGAATCAATCCATGGACACTGCAGAAATGTGGCATGCAGCAGAATACAAGGGCACTACTACTACTACTACTGCTACTACTACTGTCAATAGAGTAGTTGAACATCCTTTAGCTCATTGCTTGGGTTTGACACAATGAAACTTCAGTGTGTTAGTTCACCTTCACTGACTGTGTTGGGGATGATACTTTGAAACCGTAACTATTAAAGCTCAAAGCACCTCCTCCTAGCTAAACGAAAGCAACACTAAACCTTTGTTGAAAGCACAAGCTTCACTCCAATCAGGTTAACTAACCCTAACCTATGCAGGCCATTCAAGTTGTTGTGTATCTGATTCAATAATACGGAAATACCTAAAGCAGGAAACAAATATGGACACTTATGTCAATGTTATCCTTTACTTTTTAATTGTGCTTCCGTTTCTTCCCCTTTCTGTATTTTTTGTTTACCTTTTGGGCTTTATTTATTTTTTTGTATTGGCTTAGATATTAAAGATCATCCTTTGTTTTTATGCCTGTCTCCTATGTCTGCATTTGGGTCCTTTGCTGACATCCCATACAATAAGGAGCATATGTCAGTCTAACAAAATAAAATATAACAGTATTGTAGCCTTAAATGACTATGAAACCAGCCTTGCTTCCATTTTGAGGGATCCACAAAGTCTGCATAAGGAGTTAAAGTAGGGGAGTATGTAGGTAAAAACCAATTCACAACCTCTGCATGGTCATGGACTCTGAAAGTGAATTGTAGACGTGCACACAGTTTTATTCATACAACATAGGTACGTGTGGGTTTGCTGCGCAGATCAAACACCAAAAAATACATATGGGGCTCCTATGGACGTTACTGGAAGGCTGTGACTTCGTTCTTTTTACAGGATAGCAGCTGGTTAGAGATTGGGTTGTCGCCTTGTGTCAGTGATTATTCGTAAGGTGTGCTGAGCTCGGTGGGCGGACATAGCACAGGATTTCTGGAGAATTTAGGACTTCCCCTTGTGTTTGGGCACAGTTGATAGAAAGCATGTACTTATCAAAGGGCCTCCAAATTCCAGCAGGGACTACTTCAATCACAACTCTTTAAATAATGAATTATAAGGGCAAAGATAATAGGAAATCTCACTGTAGAGTCTCTCCTCATAACAATTATTTGTTTAAAGCAGCCTAAGCCTACACAAATATGCTGTTTGCTTGGGTTTAGGTACCAAAATTACGTGGCTAAGTTTAGGAACATAAATATGACTCCTTCAAAATAACCTCTTGTCCATTTTCTGTCCTGCCCCAACTAATATGTGACTGTTTGGATAAAAAGGAGCGAAAGTAAAGCAATAAAATTAATTATAGCAGGGCTGCTATGAAAATGAAAACAAACAAAACCAGCAATAACCAAACATTGCAGGATTTATTGTACAATACTGAAAGTAAATTACCATAATTAATTTAAACATTTCATTACAAAGCCATAGGACTGTTAAACTAAATGCATGATGTCCCTGTCAGAACTCCTCACCTCAACCTTACCCATAATTAATAAAATTAAAACTTTGCTTAACCACTACACTGCTGTTAGCTGTGTGTTACATGTTGCTGTATACGCATTTCCAGTTTGGCTCAGTCCCAACTGCTCATGGGTTCTATTAAGTCTAAAAATGAATGAAACAGCCCACTGACAGATATCGTTGTCGGTCCAAGGCCATGAACACATTAGTACAAATGGAGCAGGTTTCATTTTATTTAAAGAAAAAGACCTCTTGACTCTACTTAGACTGTAATATTTTCATATACATGTATTATTCTGCCTTAAAGTATTTTTAAATTCAAAGAGTGAAGGTTGTTTTCTTTCTACGGTAACTACAAATGGTACTATTTTGGCGATGTGTGTGTTATTTTTAGAATGCAGGGCTGATATTAGATGAATAGAAACAGTCATAACTTAAAGTAAATAGGACTTGCCTTTTGGATCTTGAGCGAAAACTTATAATCTATCCAACAAGTGATTACTACACCCAATCAGAAAATGTCATTAAAATATTAAAATAAAACACAATTAAACATTAAAGAAATAGGGTTAGAGGAAATGAAGCAAAAAAAAGTATTCTAAAGAGGCCATAATTTGCCTGATTTGTCCTGCTTTTCTTTCGATAAATATTGCATGAAAAGTAAACAGATAAGGACGACAGTAATGGTCAGAGCGGAGAGTTTACATCTGGTTCCTCTTTTCAAATGGACCCTCAGTGGAGCACAGAAAAGGCTCTGTGATGTGTCCCACAACATTGCAGTGAAGGGCAGGCTCAGGAGAGGAAAGTGACATTTAGGAAGAGCTAAAACAATGGAACAGTAGTGCTTTAATGTCTCATAAGACGTCCTCTAAACATGGCTTTTCCATCTGAAAGCATCTCCATGCTGAGTCAAGTGCACTAACTGTGCATGAAAGAGCTTGTTCCCTCAGGACAAGGCTGCCTGATACCCGCAAGAATAAACTGGCCTTTAACTGCCAAGCTCCACACAGCATAAGATACACAGAGTAAAGCTCGCTGTGCCAAAGGGACAAAACAACACCAAAACCAAGGCTACAAATCTGTGAAGACCCCACACTATAACCTCTGCCAGCAGTATCTGAGAAAGACCACCTGACAACTAATGTCACGAGTGTTTACCTACAAGCACACTTTGCGTCTGTGGCAGTGCAAGAAGATTCAGAGGGAATTAATATGTTTCAGAGGAACTTTAGCAGCACTTTGACAAACACTTTAAATCAGAGTTTAAAATTTTAACTTGCGGCTACTTAGAACTGCTGACAGTTAGTAGTTGTGACAGAGATTCTGGGTAAATACGTCTGGAGGCAACTGTTATGCAAAATATAAACTTCTATTACAAACAGTCAGATGGTGTGAAATCTCTTTCCCTCTAGTACACAGTGCATTGTGAAAACAACTGTATGGAAACCCATTTTGATCAAACAAAGGGGAAAATGGAATACAAC
>OMNN01000488.1:13064-24360 GCA_900302755.1 Chromis chromis | reverse complement strand
ACCCCACCCAACTAGGAGTTCAACAATCAATAGTTGGTATGTATGGCCAGAGGCTATTTACCCAGACACTTGTTTCCTTATTTCAGTTGCTTCCTACAGTTAAACACAGAATCGAGAATAATCGAAGTGGAATTAGAGGTGGGGCTGTGTTTCCGTGCTCTCCATAATGGCCAGAGATAGTCCATTGTGATGTCTGTATTATCTTTATCTTTGGGGAGTTACGCTACAGAGTATAAAGGTTTTAAAAGACACAGGATTCTGGGGATTGTGGATGATGCAGCTGAATGGGAGTTTTGAAAGATCTTTGTGCTTAGTCATCAGCTAATAATCCTCTAAAACGATGAAAATCCATGCACATATGGGGTCGCATTAGCCACTTCTTCACATGAAATATGCATGAAAAATTTACAAGGATTCATTTTTTGGATGATTCATTTCCTTCCCTTTCGAGAGATCCTTTTTGTTGTGCATGCTGCTTCCAAGCAGCCCTGTGGGTAGCGCGTACTGCCTCCTTGTTACACAAATCAAAGAGTGTGTGTGTCTGTGATACTATATAAAAGATAGGTATTCTATCCTTCATCTAAAGGGCAAGCCATACAGGAGTAACGGAGACAAAAAGCATCATTGTACAAGTATTATTACCTTAACTGCAGCCTTTTAAAAACAAAACCGCAATGAAAACACAGAAACCTCAGTGCATGACTTAACACAGAAAGGAAACAAAGGGGAATAAAAGCCTTGAAAAACATGGCAGCTGAGGTTTTAATTCTTAACAAAGAATCATTCACGGGACTTAAGACCTTCCCTTACCTAAAAATATAAATCAGAAGAAAATTGCTGACTTTGTGAGCTACAGGTTATATTCTGCCCTCTAATTGCTGGACTCTATCCACTGTGCTTCATGAAAAGAAACCAGATAGTCATCCACTGTTCCTGCAGCGCTGCTTGTGGCCGTGGTGGGTTGGCAAGCATAGCCCAAGTTCATGTTCGACAATGGGTTAATGTTTCTGAAGAACAGCTCGACAAAACCACAGGAAGACAGCCAGTCTCGGTGGACAAACCAAGGCCTGTCACTTGTCCAGTTTGTGGTCTGCTGCCTCCCGCCATCTTTTTCTTCTTCTCCCTCTTCTTCCCTGTAGCCTCTCACTGAACTCAAAGGTTTTCCTCCCAAAATTTACACACTCATCAGCTTGGCTATAATTTCCAGTCTTGCACTAACCACACCAGGACCACAGGAGTGATGCGACTGCACGCCTGTTTTTGGAATCAAAAGTAATTACAAGTCTGCCAAGGATGCAAATCTAATAGCTGATGATTGGACCAGTGGGAGAAAATGTTGTCAGCTCTGTATTCACCTTTACTTCCAGTGGGCTGCAACAATAATAAGGAAACAGATGCAACTAAATTGGCAGTATACATTATGTCTGAGCCACAGGCAATCTGTAAATGAACTTTAAAAATCATGCAGACCAATATACCTGGGAGATACAGTGCACTGAATCAGCAAAAAGATGAGCAAAAACTTTTCTTCTAAGCGCGGTAAAGAAACCATTTCGGTTCAGATGGAAAAGCAGCTACAAAAACTACTAGACAAAAAAAGCTATGTCCAGTCAGAACAGTGATGGAAGACCTACTTGCCATGCTGCAGAAGGCACAAGGCAAGTCCGTCTGCTACTCTTAACCTGTGCATTTGTAATGCTTGATGCAACATGTTAATGTGATTTCTTACCGGCTGTGGGCAAACGGGGCCAGACCTGGAGGCCAAGGCCCGGTGGTCTCAGCAGATAGCCTGGGCCGGCCTGTGCTGTGTCAGCCCTGGATTATGGATGACAGGGAGCCTGTGGGCCTGACAGGTAATAATTCACTCCCCAGGGGTCCCACACCCTTCACTGGACACAATGCAACCAGCCAGGAAAGGGTGGGGGTGCGGTAAGGTGGAGGGGTGCAGCCTTGGAGCTCACATCCTCATAACCTAATGAGCATGACTGCAACAATTCAGCAACTTCAAGTTCGCCTGGGAATTTAATGTCAAGTGTCTTCATCTGTCCCGCTGAATTTCAGCTATTTTTTCTTCAGACCAATTCAAACTGCAGACTAACTGTGTGTGTATGAGCATTATATATAGCTATGTTCAGATATTGAGCACTTTATCTTGATGATGAAAATGGAAATAGGCTTGCTGAATGTCCCCCAAGGGCCACAGTCCTCAGCCCCTGGTTAGGAGCCTATTTCAACCATCATTACCCTGAGGACCATTAGGACGATGCCATCTGCACACACAGGGCCCCTCCATTGGGGCCTCTTGTCATTTCAAACTAAAAGCAAGCGACGGAATGGAAATCGGAAATAAAATTACACACTGGGCTAAATGCACCATTAACCATGCTAACTGAGTGACGGACCTATCAGTGCCTGAAAATGAGAGCTGGACGAAGAGCAAGCAATTTTCAGCAGTGACGAGGAAATGAATGCAGTGCTGGTACTTTGGTCTCTCTCACATTTATGACTGTAAGTCACCCGTCAGCAGAATATGACTTTCCTAATGGTAATGTGTGAAAGAGGAGGAAAAAACAAAGAAGAGTTAGTCGATTGTGAGCATGGGTGACCGCCACAAACGAGAGTTGAATGTAGATTGGTATTTATTAATACATAGTATAAGTGACAGAACGGAAGGACCTTCTGGTTCATTATCAAACAGGCTACACAGGTGCATCCCACTAGTGCTGCACAGCAGCAGCACCTCTCTTTGTCAGCACACAAGTTCTATGTCAAATAAAATAACCTGAAACCACATTGCAATGCCCTCTGAGCAGCAAAGAGTGCTCTGTCACTGTACAACTGCGGTAGGAAACCGCAAGCCATTAGCAACACCCTCCATCCTGTGATATCACTGCAGCAGCTGAGATGAACAGGGACATGGAAAAACCAAAGAAAATCACAAGATCCGACCACACTGTCTCCACTTAAACATCTGACTGGTTGGACTAGGGAGTGTATGATGCTTCTCTCCTAGCAGCCAAAGCCAAAACAAAAGACACATTCTGAATGAGTAAATGTTGCCTCTGCTGTTCAATCGAGGCAATGTAACCTTTAAGCTGAACATAAATTTTTTAAACGCCTGTGAAACTTTTGCAAGGCTCGGGAAAGATCTGAGAAAAATAACAAGACCCGGCAGCCTCTGAGTCAGGCGAGAGGGCACATACAATATTACCTTGCAACAGGCCAAAATCGAAAAAGTAGTGGTGTAGTCTGCCTCTGTTTGTGCACGGGGAAGATTTATTTATTGTTGAAATGTTCTTAGCCTCAACTGAAACTGAACACCCACTGAGGGAGATGAGAGGGCTAATGCACAACAGGCTGAGACAAACCATAGTCCCATTTCTGCAGAGAATGGCTCAAGAGCAGCTCTGAGCATCTATTTCAACATAAATAACCACCAGCGGCTCCGAGGAATCTTAGTGGAGAAAAACACGTTTCAAATCTCTTTGTGCATCGTTGGCAACACTGAGGTCCAACACAGGCTGCTGCTGCTGAAACTCTGCGTGCAAAAGCAGAAACCTGTTAGAACAATGAGCTCATCGTTTTCCCTCCGAGTTTGGCATTTAGACAAAACTGCAGATGAAGTAAGCATGATTTAGGAGGACAAATCTATGCGAAGTGAGAGAGAAATGGGCTGTTTTCGTAAAACAGAACAGGCGTGCAGTTACTGTTTTCTTTTCCAGAAGCTCAAATGCACGTATTTATGTTAGCTCCTATTAAAAGGGGGCAAATTCTTCATCATGCGCTGCCTTTTTCTTGCACAGACAGGTCCCGTGTAAACAAGTTTGGTCTGTTTCCGTTAGAAAATGAACCGGGGTATGCAAATTCAATTAGTGTGTCAGGCAAGCTGCCACTCAAACACACAATTTATCAGTTGCTTATTCGCTGCAAGTTGCTGTAGACTCTTGCAGCAACAACAGAGTGAAAACACGATCTGAATATTACAGGACTGATATAAGAAGGCACAGAAATATATACCTTTAAGAAACCCGTTCTTGAAACACAAACAGAAGACTGGAAAAATCAGTGCAACCACGGCTGATACAAGCTGCCCGCTCCCCGTGCAAAAATGACCGAGACTCCCGAGAAAAACACAGACAAGCAGCGGCTTCTCTGGAGCCCAAATCCAACTTAGAAAGAGTGAAGGGATAGTTCAGACTAATAAAACGTGTCGAAAATGTTGTTTTAAGTTATTAGCGCCCTTCACGTGCTGAAATAATCTCTCTGCTGTGTCAAACTTACGAGCATCAGACTCCTAATTAGCAAAGTAGGCACAGCTGCAGCAGCATCGCTAAAGTCTTCAACTAGCAATCGAACCACTTCTTACCTTATTGTTTCCTTCGTAGTTCCACTGTGAAAAAAATACGTCGTAGTCTCTCAGAGGAGATACTGTCGCAGATGAGAAGCAGTAAAGTAGTAAGTAACAGTAAGAGTTGTTAGTTTTTGCTGGTTGTTTCGTCGAACGGTTAGTATTCCCAGAGCGCCAGCGTAGCGAAAAGGCGCCCCTCACTGCTGTGACAGGACTGGAGCCAGTCAGACTGAAATCACAACACTTCGGCAGCCGCTCAGGCCACGCCCCCCGAGACTTAGTTTGACAGGCGTTCCGTCCAATCACAGAGCGACGTTAGAGTCAAGTCCCGTCCGATTGGCCAGTGGCTCGAGTTCTTGTGTTGCGCTCCGCCCAGCACGGCTCACTTTTCTCCCAGATGTTAAATGCCTCAACATTAGGGCCCCTGTGAACCCAGCCAGCCAATCAGAGCGCAGGATGGAGGATTTAAACACACACATAGTTTGACTTGGTGGGGGGAGTTAGATCTATTTAAACGAATGTGAAACAACATTAAGGACATTATTTTTCTTATAAATGATACTTTATTATACCACATTAGCAAACGTGAGGCACTGTAATAATTTTCAATAATTCTGGTATGATATGTTTACACTTTATGGTAAAGTATAGCAGCTGGATAGATCAGTAACTAACACCCCAGACCTTGGCATGGGAGATCGGTGGTTCAAATCTCGGTCAGGGCGCAGGTGTCCAGTGAGGACCCTTAGACAAGGTCCTTAATGCTGCCCTGCCTACTTACTTATGTATGTTGCTTTGGATAAAAGCTTCTGCTAAATGAAGTTGTAGAAGTATATCATAAAATTAAATATATTCACTTTTTTAAAAAGTGTATGCGTTTGCACAGTTTGTACTGTGATATAAGGACTAGATATTGCTACTATAGGATACATGCAGCTAACCATTTTAATCAGGTAACATCCCTCTGTGGTTATGGATTAAACCCCTAAAAACTCCTCTCTCTATGTGTCAGAGTTACATATTTATGCTTTTTCCCCCATGAAACTGATCTTGTCTGAAAATAGCTTAATTGCAACTCTGCCTAAACACTTTAAAACTACTCTACACTACATAACAGCAAGTCGTTGTTAACTCTATGTAAGCCCAGAAGCTTGAATCCATGTTTTTGAGACTGTCATTGATATAGTTTCACAGTAATGCTCAGCATAATGGTGACTGCTTACTATTGCTAATAATACGCTTTAAAAAAAAAAAACAACTAAGACTTAAGCTCATTTTTTATGTCAATGTTGATGAAATATTTTTTTTTTGATTGTCTATAAAATGTCAAAAATAGTGAAACCCATTCATTACAAGTTCTGGGAGGCCTCACTATGCTCTTCGGGTTGTTTATTGTGTCCTACCAACATTTAAAAATCTGTAGATATTCCATTTACAGTGAAGTGCAAATCCTTGAGTTTTAGAAGCTGAAACCAACAAAATTGCTTCACAAAATGTCCTGCAATTCAATTATTTTGGTTTGTCCTCCACTATACAATATATAGTTACTACAATGTATCAATACATAACATTTTTCAAATAAATATCTTTATATTTACAGTCTCCTTCAAAATAAACCATGTTTCCATAATGCTGCATTGTATAAGAGGAACTACAGATTCTACTTGAGTGTACTCTGAATGCCCTACAGAAGAAAATAGCTGAATATAATTCAAAAGGCAGGGACACAGTGTAGCAACAACAGTTAATCAGCTGGTGATGATGATGTGCAGTACATTGCCAGAAACACTAATAAGACACCTGTGCAGAGATGGCAGAGTTGAGGCATTCGGTATGACTGTATCTGCGTTTGATGATAATCTAATAGATAGCCATGGACTCGCTGACTCATTCATCTCGAGCCTTCATCTATTGCATTTCCATTTCAGTCACTCTTTCTTGTCAAAATGCTCCTGAGTTGGACACAGGACAACAGTTCAAGTGGCCTCTGCACTGCTTATGATACATATACTGTTAGCCACTTTGGTAGTCAGATAAACGAGCAGGACTCCAGGTCATGCTTTTTATTACATTCCTCCTTGGCCTCAAGATGTAGAAAAAAATGTCTGTGTTTGGGGTTAGCTGTGATTCAACACCAGTAGATTTACTTCAGTCATTTCTTTTGACAGTGTGACGCTGTCTGTTGTGGTGAAGCACTTTGGAGGTGATGGAGAGGACAACAGGGCAGAGGGGCAGGATTTGTGTGGATTTGGTAAGTCTTTGGCCACCTTCAGTTCACCACAACGATCTGCAAAAGAGGCTTGAGATATTGACAAGCTGTTCTGCTTTTGAGTTTTCAGAATTGTATCATTTTCTTCAGATTAACAGAGAAGTGATTGCAACCTCAATGCAAATACCTTCATAGCCTCGGGCTGTGGCGCTTTTCCAGTATAGATCATTACATGTGCACAATACATGCAAAGCTACTTGACAAAATGATTGCTGAGTGCTGATTGCAGGATAATAGCTAGCCTGGCTTCGTCCAAAGTTAAGAAAAGACGTGTAGCAGAGAGACAATAACAACTTTCTGATCTGGGATCTCTCCCTCTGTGAATCCAGGAGTTATTTTGTGATGACATTTTATAATACACGGCAGGTCACTTTCATTTTGTGACTTTCAGCAAACAAAGGGGTACAAACTCCTTGCGTTTTGCCTTCTTATCTCACAAAACCACACTTCCAGCAAAAACAACGGAGGTGCTGAGAAATTTGAACACAATAATTGGTTAGAAAAGGGCAGAAGAGCTGTGGGCTGTCATCATCATTCAAACTGGCGCTCACTTGTTTGCATAGGAAGTTGATACAGTAAGCCAGCCGAACTTTTGCCAAGGCACAAACAATGCTAGAAGGATATTAGAGACTCTTTCTGGTAAAATGGGAACTCCTATGGCAAAGCAGATGTACTTTTTAACTATATTTTTGTTACTTAAGTTTGCTTGAAGTTACTCTAACAGATATGAGGTGTATTTGTAGATGCAGGTGCCATACAGAAATATGAAACTTACGTTGTTGAGATTTTTATCCCTTATGTGATCTGATTGTCTGCTCAGTTCTAAATTGATTCTGCAGTGTGACAACAACCCCAAACATTCAGCCAGAATCACGAAGAGCTATTTTCAGTGGCAAGTAGTCCTGCGCAGGATTGTAGGGGCTCCACAGAGCCCTGATCTCAACTTCATCAAGTTAGTCTGGGATTACATGAAGAGTCAGAACTGAGGCAGCCTAAATACACAGAACAACTGTGCCAAGATCTCCAAGATGCTTGGAACAACCTCCCTGCCAAGTACATAAAAATTCATTTTAATTTGATTTAGGGCTTTTCTCTTTATCCTATAAGTTCCAATTCATCAACGAAGCAAAATGTAAGTGCAGAGTCTACACAAATCTTTAAAATGTTCAAAATTACATAAAAACTCTATGTTAGCTGAAACAAATACTCATACCATGTGAGCTTGACAATATTTTTTAATGTTAAATCAATAGATTTTGATATTTGAATTCATAGTGTGAAGGTTTATGAAGCTGACACATCCCACTTTTTTCAAGTCCAGTAAACCACACATACATTGTGGACCTAAAATATATTTAAATAGATGATTGCACTCTTTATGTACATTTTCTTGAAATGAATACTTTGTGTACACTTTACATTAAAGCAATAAGTTGAGCACTAAATTATTTTGTCTTAACATAAAACTGTGACCATTTTCTGCCTTATTACCAACTTATTATTTTCTAGATCCCATGCTCTAAAACTACATTTCCAAATAGATAAGGGTCCCACGACACAGTTAATTTGCATCAGATGTACTCAAAACTTTCATGTACTGGAAAAACTAAAACAATTTGCGTGCAATTTTCCAACTTGCAAGTTTCCAGTAAAGTTTTAAGTAGACTGAGTGAGTTAGGATTTACAGTGTACTGCAATTTATATGAATGTAATTGATAAGTAAAAACTAGTCATGACAGTATTTTTGAAATCATTGTGACTTTAATGTTAGTGTCTTATTTTGATACAAGCTTGAGAAGCAGTTAGTGTGGGTTAAGGTAATTCACCAGATTTTGCAATACCATTCTCTTTAATCAGTTTTTATTGACACCTTCTTTGTTTTTTTTGCCCATATTTTGAGGTATGATGTATCTGCAACTATACTGCATAACAAATGACCACCCAGCTATTTAACCACTGTCAAGCAACGTTGGTGTTGTTGTCATTCAGCATCTACAGGTCTGATGCAGCCAAATAATAGAATATATATGTTTTCTTGTTGGTTAGCCCTCTGAGCCCAGAGCCAGACAATGTCTTTATATCAATAAAAAAACATTTTGTATTATAAAATTGTTATGTTTTTACATGTATCTCACCATAAAATGCTTTAATAATCGTATAGTGAAGATTGTTGGTAATCTAGCAATATCAGAACCCTGACTGTGGGATTATGCGTGCCTTAGAAGTATCTGAAGCATCCACATGTAGCAGCTTACGTGCAGGTATGGTAAACAAACCACATGTTCATGAGCATTACAACCAAGAGCAGTGGGTGTGGAGATGGACACAGAACTGCAATTATGATTGAATTTTGTGTAATTTAAAAATGTTTTTGCTCATCAATTGAAGTAAAAGGTCAAGTCGTGCAGTTTAGTTTGATATGTGCTACACCCCGCTTTAACTGAGAAGAAGGGATGCAACTATGGACGCAAAGTAAACATTATGGGGTACTCAAATGATAGTGATCAACAATAGAATGGAGAAAATGTAAATCAAATGCAGTATGATTTAGACATATTGTACAAAGATCATGTACTTTATGTCTTTAACTGTTCATAAATGGTAATAACACTCTTTGGTTTTTACAGTAAGTGCCATATAAATATTATAGTTGTTATTATGGTAAACCTGTCGTATACTGTTGATGCAATCACTGGGCAAACCCCTACTTCAACACTGTCACAATCCCCCGATCCACCAACTGCAGCTCAAATACCAAACATGCTAATAAATACAAGACGATCCTATGACCATGAGAAAGTCTTAAAAGCCCGCCCTGCAGCTCATAGATGGCCCCAGGACCGGCAATCATGCCTGCATTGAGAAAGAGGAGCACAATGGTGGAATTCAAACAGCCTGGTTTGGAATCTGCAGAAACAACTGGAAGACTCGCGTCACCTTAGAGCCAATTACGAGAAACACACACAAGCTATATATTTCATGTTTGGTCCCACGGGTCTCTTTGAGCGAGCAAAAGCACTGAAAGCTGAAGAACAGAAGGGGAGAAATGTGGGCTATGAATCCAGCATAATGATGACAGTGTTCCATGAGGCTTCAGTGTCTCGTCCTCTCGCAGTACCACAAAGAACCACAGAGAATATCTACCTGTGTATACAGAGGCTGGACTTACCCCTGCCTGTCAATAAACCTTAATACATGTAGATGTATTCATGCCACTCCACTGGGACAACACTATATGAACAAACTTGGATTCATGTTTTGTGTAATGAACTAATGTCATGTGCAACTCTGGACCTTCTGAATGTGTGGATGTGACTTAAGGTTGTGCATATGTTGTAAGATAATGTCTGCTTTTTGTGTCTTTGGGGATTCCTATAACTTGTGGTTAAAAAAAAAAAGGTACAATAATAATAGCAATAGCTAACTTTACTTCTTGCTTGTTTCGGGATGTTTGGCCTTCAATCTAGTCTCAGATGGAATTAACAAAACCTTGCAGTACATACACTGAATGTTTTCCATAGCCCAAGTTTTCCAGAGATGCCAAACATGTCAGGCTCAATTTTGGAAAAATGACACCATCAACAATATGGACACAACAGTGAGTCACATGTCTTGGGTTTTAATATCTGACTCAGTAAACACCATATAGTTTTAAGAAAGAGATGAAACAAGCGGTTATAGAATCTATACAATAACGTCAAAGTGGACTGAGGTCATACTACTGACCATAAAAACACTAGCCCATTGCCTTGGTTGTACTTTTCTGAGTGTTGCCTTACTACTGTGAGACTCTACAAAAGACCTATGAATCCTGCACTGTTCATCTAATGTGATTTTAAAGGCACTGCTGCCAATCAACTTTTAACCACATCAATGTTTCTTTTTACATGAAGTGTTCTTAGCCAAAAGTGCAGAGCCAAAACAATTGAATCACACTGCACTGTAGATGACATCTTGCACAGTTTAAACTTTACACGTGCTGCTTTGTGCCCCTGTCTGTTTTAAAGCACAACTTGCAGGCCGTCTTTTGTTCTAAATTTATACTTTTTTTTTTTTTTTAATGGTTGTTGAGGCATACAAATGAAGATCAGTGTGCTTGCTTTCAGACAGTCTATTCTCATAAGGATTCATGGCATTGAACTTAGTTGTACAACTAAGTACAACTAAGTTCAATGACAGTTGTATCTCTGTGCAGAGTGATAGTTACTGTCAGAATGTCTGTTTAGGAAAGTTAAAGAGCCACTTGGAGGTTGAATTCGTAAATTTCTGCTTAATATTTCTCAATTTTACACATTTTATGAGACAGAAAAGCAGACATTCAGATGTATAAGTAGGCTTTCTGAGCGCTGCTCTTAAAACTGTTGCATTATGTCACATAAGGGAGTCATGTCTGTCTCAGCGCACCATGCAGCAGTAGGTGTTGCTGAGTTTGAGCAGCTGTGGTTAAGAAAGCTGGTCTTTTTTTTTTTTTTTTTTTACAAATTACCCTGCATTTCACAATTATTTTTTTTTATCATGGTGAGTTATTGTGTTTGTGCAGGTTTTTATTTTTTTATTTTTTTAGGTGGATATTTGTTACAAAAACTGTTCTAAATGTTATGATAGTACATCTATTGTCTTCAAGCTTCCTCTTCACTTTCCTACTAATTAACTCACCAGGGTCACAAAGGTGCAAGGTG
>OMNN01000488.1:0-13044 GCA_900302755.1 Chromis chromis | reverse complement strand
ATAACATTATCATACAACAGTCGATCTTCAAGTCGCCTGGCCTCTTCTCCATTAGTTCTCCTCAAACCACAAATGAATTTCTCACTGATGGCAATTAATTCTTCTAATCCCTCTATGTTCCTGGACTCTGTGACGATCAGCAGGCTCATAATTGTAAAGCTGTGGTCTGTCATATGCATATGAATATACAATTTAGACCTTTTCAGTGTTATGATTCCTATTCCTCATTGTTAAACTGCCTGGCTGCTCAACCTCTTGTGACGTCCCCACCAAATTTATTTTTTTAGGTGGATATTTGTTACAAAAACTGTTCTAAATGTTATGATAGTACATCTATTGTCTTCAAGCTTCCTCTTCACTTTCCTACTAATTAACTCACCAGGGTCACAAAGGTGCAAGGTGCTCTTTACTTGCATGTATCCCTCACAGCTGAGTGCAAAGCAGGAGTGACTTCATAATATGAGCAACCATAAGAAGAGGACTGGAAACATGTCTCGCCATTTGGCCGTATTAGAGGTTCGCTGTGTGTATTTGGTGTCTGTCTGATCTTAATCCAATACTGGGATTCGTAATCCCCAGAAGGTTTTTCAACTAAACAAAGATTAGCAGAGATTTGGATGTTTGTTTATCATGTGAATTCATGTCAGAGGTCAGCTTCAGGACTAAGGGAAGCAGAACAAATGGAGCTTTGATTCTCTCTCACTCCTTCCATCATTGCCAAGACACTGAGCAGAAGACAGACATCTGCTGCTGTTACAAAACTCTCGCTTGATACACTTCACCGTCTCACACAGATGTAAATATGTCTTAGATGATATGCTATCAGTAACCACTGTTGCATACCAATAATTTTGTGTTAAGACATCAAGCAGTGGCATATGGTTGGCAGAGAGCTTCATTTAAAAACTTCTATTTCAAAAATACACCGTTATAATCTGAAACATATTTATTCATTTGTTGTGGAACATCTGTTGATGCTGATGTTTGACATCTATTATCTGGAGATTCTTGAGACAACAAGCTGCTCATCATTATTTTATTATCTCCAGTGGTGGAAAGTAACTAAGTACATTTCCTGAAGTAGTGCTAAGTACACTACTGAGGTACTTATTTATACTTTTTACGTTCACTCCACCACATCTCAGGGGGAAATATCAGGCTTCCTGCAGCGCTACAGTTACATGACTGATGTTACACAATTAATAATATCACATGTTTTAGGAATACAACATACTGTTAAAGATTAAACCAGTGGTGTCCAGCATTTTTGGCTTCTGACTTCTTTCATAAAGCAGTGTGTGATTGGGCCTTTCACAATCCAGATTTCTATAATTTGATAACAGTTCCACAAATTGTGTTTTTTTCCCTCTAAACTTCTCATGTGGTTTCATTTAAGTTGTTCAAATAATCCAATGTCTCACCAACAATCAAAGAATAGAGAAAAAGTCCCAAAACTGAAAATAGATTTGTGAATCAGAACTTCTTTCCTTTCCCATTAATCATGTGATGAACCCTCAGATTTAATCTGCTGTCTTTGTATATAAAACTGCATATAAAACTGCATAAAATGATATATCAGTGCAGGGGAATGAGCCGGTACATTTACTTTAATATTTAACCTACATTTAGATGGTAATATCTATGTACTTTTACTTAAGTCACATCATTCATACATTGTTGTGTACTTAAATAAAGGATCTGTATACTTCTTAAACCACTAATTATGGTTCTAATGTCTATTTTCTTAAAACTAGCATCTCAAAACTTCAGTTTAATCCTGATTGTATTTTAGGGTATCAGATATTGTTTTCCTGTGATCATAACTTAAAATATTTAATTATTATAGCACAAGCTTGCATTATTCATTCATAGCCTACCCAAGTCTTTGTGGAATGAATCCTTTCAAGATCTTTTATTTTTTTGGCCCGAAAAACTGTGCTGTTTGGTTTTGTCTTGCTATTGTAAACAACATCAAAAGCAGGTACATGTTTTTAGTTAAAATTCTCTGATAAACCAACAGTTACAGTTACTGTTCCTCCCTCAAACCCTCACACGGCAGACAGACAAAGTAGCTACTAGCTGGCAAGCGCAGCAGAGGATTGCGATCACAAGAAAACAGCTGCTATTCTGAGACAATAAGATAATTATGTGGAAAATTTGAAAGAGAAATATAAAAACAAGACCAAAATTATTCATAGTCATGCCAAATTTTGATTTTCAGTGAATTTTAATTTCACCAGTATATTTGTTTTGGCTAGAAAGGACACAAACAAGTGAGAAAACATCGTTCGGAAGACATAAATGATAAATTAAACTATTTATGTTTTTTTGCTTTCTTGAATTTGTACTAAAAAATACTATGTCCAAACTTATTCATAGCCTGACAGTCTGGTTTGCTCCAACAATATTCATATTTTTTTCTGTTAACCATTTTTTGACCACTTTTGTTTCACTTTAATGTCTTGTTGGAATGTCGAATGCTGCCCAAGGACAAGATTTTCAGACTGCCTGATGTTTTCCTCTAGAATCTTAATGTCATTTTCTTTTCTCATGATGTTGTTTACTCTGACAAGGTTTGCTTGGCCCACTGGCTGAAAAACACCCCCAAAACATTACAGTCCCATCCACCATGTTTGACCGTGGTGGTGGTGGTGGTGTTCTGGGGCTTCTGATATCTGATTTTCTTGTGTCCAAACGTCTTCTTTTTCCTCTCATCCAACCGAATATTTGACAACCAAGAGCTTTCCTCTTTGTCCAATGTCTGCTGGAGTGTTTTCCTTGAAATGTTAGTACTAGAATTGTTCAGATTCATCAGGATGACCTTCGTGGTGATCCTTGGATGCATCTTGGCCTCTAGCATTACTACCATTCTTGCCAGAGCATAGGGTCGCTTTTGGCTTCCTACAATGACCTTTGCAATTTTTCACACTGTGGAACGTCTTGTATTTTCGGATTCTGTTTTGCACTGTGGACCACTGGCACTTGAAAACACTTGGATATGACTTCATACCCTCTTGTGAGCAGCCAGAATGTGCAACTCTTCTTGCAATTGACTAGTAACTGACTAGAGAACTACTGCATCAGCGTTTCTAAATTCATGGTTTATTAAAATGCTCTAGAACATGGTAGGAATCACCACAACCTTTTGGAATGGTATAGCGTGCATTGTCTGAAATATTTGCAACAACAACAACAACAAAACACCTATAAATGCCAGGTCATGTTTGTAAATGAGAACTGGTTCTCAAACATTTTTACCTGGTAAAATAAAGGTTAAATAAATAAATAAAATAACTGAGAAATACATAAAATCCTCTCTGTAACACAATATGTTATCACTTCTTTATGAAATGGGTATAAATAATGTTGGGCCTAACTGTATGTGTTAATGAATTATGTTATACAATTCATAAATGTATCAAATGATTGTGCAACACAAAATATATCATATTTTATGATTGATAGTCATTTTCAGAGACACTGCAGTCAAATCTGCTCACTGTAATATTATACACCCTAATGCAACTGTGATATCATCCACATATAAGGAATCCACTGCGGTGAAGGGTCAAAATTACTTATTAATGTATTTAATTCTGTGCTGCTTTAATTGAGTCAGTGTGTGTCAGTTCGCAGTGGTCACGGTCTGACGCAAGGACACTCGAGCAGAGTGGACGGTTGCTGACACTGCAGTTTGAACTTTGGTCATCTGGCTGAAGGGCACCCGCTCTGACCCCAAGGTCCCTGAGATGCGCTAGTCCACTCATCATTCTCTGGCTGAGACACCGCCATGCGGTTAACATCCATGTGAATGAAAAACATCATGCGGAACCTCATGACATTCAGACAGAAACTGGCCAGATGCCCAAGATCACTGGAGGGTTTTTCTCTTTCAAGGCTGAAAATGAACATATTTATGCTGAATAGCCATCACGTCTACCTACATGCTGTTTTCACTGTGATTCATATTACATGGTGTTACATAAAAGCTGATAAACATATGAGAAGCACCGCTGCTTGTTCTTATGCTACAGATGGAGGACATGGGAGAAATGCTGATGGATCCTTCAAGGTAACAATCGTGGAACAAACAAGGACATACATTACTGTGTACCACTGGTGCCAGAAAGGCTGTTTTGGAGAAAAACATTAATCTATCAATAAATCAAATGTGCACAGAAGCAGCTATGTTCCTAGTACATGGATTCAGTGGTTTTGCCCGCAAGTATCTAATAAAGCAGATGCTGTGAGTGTTTAATTGGGTGAGAGTGTGACTCTCTTACCCCCGAGGGACCTCTGGTGCTGCCGGCCTCCTGACCGCCATGACACGGGCATTAACACCACCTGGGTGAATGAGTTTCCCTGCAACTAGGCTACAAACATCCTCCTTCAGGCTGCGAGTGTGTTTTGCCCCTGCTCTCCTTTCTCCTCAGCTGGTCAGTTACAGCCTGTTCGACATCAAGACCCAGTTTATTCGATTCCATAAATTTCCCACATAAAACAGATAGTGAAGATAGTCATAGAAAATTCAGCACTGTTTTTCATGGTGTTTGTGAACTGGCCATATGCGCTACAGCTTTATCTCCACAAGACTCTCTTTTTAATTACAGTTTTCTGTCATTTTTATTGTTGACTCCATTTTAGAGTCTCGCTGCTAGCCTCACATTTAGAGCTAATAGTAGTTTAATGGTGGCCAGAAATATTGGTTAACAACCAAAAACATTCTAAAACTGATTTAAAGAGTTATATATTGCAACTTTAAGGCTTGCTTCTGCTAGCAGGCTTAGGAAAACAATGTGCTGTAGCCTTAAACCCTTAATGTACTTTAAATGAAAGTGTTTGTCAGATTGTCTGGATTGCTGCATTATCTGAGGGTGTCCTTAAAGCAACCTAGAGCAACTTTCAGGTTGGTGACCAGAGTGATTTAATGTGTAGGAAAATAAAATAGAAGCTAGATTTTGGAAAACATATGTCTTTATCTGCAATACAATTACATTTATAGTTGTTTATGTAACAGAGTTTTTATACCCACCTCAAACAATACAACTTGATAGTGAAGCATCATTGTGTTACATCACAGTACAGTAAAGTTTGCTACCAGATATCAGGAAATAACAAAACTACTGTTGGAGAATTGGAGTAATAACACTTATCGAGGAATGTTTGTTGGCAAACATTAGAAAATAAGTCTTTCAGTGCATAGTGTGAGTTTTTATTGGGCTGAATCTATGACAGATCTGTATCCATTGCTCCTATTGGTGCCACTACCAGAAGCTGCTGCACCAACTATCCGTCTCACATGTCCTGGTTTAGACATCCCATCTGGAACTTCATCGTATCTCTGGGAAAATAATTCCCATAGATAGAATGAGCCCTGCATATGATGCAGCAGTTAGGTCCTGACTCTTTACTTGCATAAAACTGGCCAATGCACAAAAACTAGCTCTATAGTTAGGAAAATTGTGGACTCAAGAGTCTGTGCAACCTGCAAAAGCACAAGAGTTCACCATAATGAAAAGTTGTGAGACACACTACCACCTACTACTGCACAGTGAGGCAGATACAACTCACTCATGTGACGTAATATGCCACGTTACCTACTTTTTCATCTGAATTTCTGCCTTTATGTATCAGAAAACATCTAAAATCATGCATTCACTTTTCAAATGATCATTTAGACGAAATACTTAGTAGAATTTAATAAAAGAAAATCAACCTGCAACCTGCTTTTTACCTTCCCTAAACAGGCAGTGTGACTTTAACCATCACTTTTGAACCCAGGTTGAATGCCATGAATGCTTTTGAGGATGAAATGTGTGAAAACAAGCAGACTTTCCTCCATACACACAATTCACTGCATGAAGATCACAAAGGCGAGCAAAGGACACGGAGAGCGATTTTAGAGGCTGCGGGAGACAACCAGGAATCTATTCAGAGCTGGTGTAAATATGTGGTCAGATGATATGACTAAGTTTGTTTAAAGCAAACTGAGGGTCTTTGGAGTTGCCCCGTTGCTCGCAGCATTTTGTTGTAAATCTTCATGAATTGGTGTTCTTGTTTGGCAGTTTTCTTTTCTTTTTTCTTTTTTTAAAGCGGATCTTATTCTGGATAAAAAGCTTTTGCTTAATTTAAATGTGCCAAACTGTGGTTTTCAAGGTCCTTGTTGGTCAGGGCACCATAGAAAATGACACACAGACCTGCAAGCACAGTAAGGTTTTAATTTATTAACTTTCTTCCTTAGTGCTCATTTTAGAAATGCATTTTACCATCTCAGAAATATTGCCCGTGTGCAACCTAAGTAATCAAAAGACTTTTTCTTGCTTTTATTTCTAAAGGATTTGACCATTGTAATGCTGTTCTTTTTTTCTTTTTCTTTTTTTTATCTCCCAGAGAAATCCTTAAAGACATTTTAAATGGAGAAACGCATTACTCTGGTTTAAAATGCTCTTTATTGGCTTGTCATTGGGATTTTTTGAATTCTTTTGAATTTATTTTATTATTATTATTTTTAAAATCCCCAATAGACTAGCTCCTGACTATTTCTCTGATACATTTGTTAGGAAGGTCCTTTCTAGATTCCTAAGATCATCTAACTCTGATGCTGCATTCTTTGTGATTGGCCTTCCAAATGTAGAATAACAGATACTGTTGGACTGTCTGTTTAGGAAAGTTAAAAAAACAAGTTGCAGGTTGAAGGTTTTAATAAATATGTACTTGTGATTTTATATGTTTTATGAGACATAAAGGCAGAAATTCAGATGAAAAATAGGTAAAAGGTGCATTCTTCATTCTGAAGTGCTACTGCTTTTTGCATCCGGTAAAGTGTATCGAGCTTCAATCAAATAAAACACTGCATAGACCTATTGTATATCGTACACTTCCCCCTGAAGCCTTTTTTCCATCTCCCATTTTCATTTACAGTGCAGACCTTTAGCTGACAAATTCCAGCGAGTTCCACAGCAGAATGAACCTCACTCCCTACAGTAGATCACCATCATTACAAGAAACCAATACCGAGAAGGTCAAGGGTTACAGCCACAGCGCCCTCCGAACACAGCAGTGACAGAATGACGAAAAGGTCGAGGCAGCAAAATAGAAATTGGGGCTAAGAGGAGAAGACGAGAGGATTGTGATGAGAACATATGGCAGCGAGCGGAGAAGAAAGACGTGGAGAAGGGATATGATTCAATGTTTGGAGGAGGGGAGATGTGAGGCGCTTCTTGAAGAGATGAGTTTTCAGTCTACAAAGGAAGCGAGGCGTGACTCCTCTGTTATGACTGGAATAGGAAGGTCATTCCACCATTAGAGAGTCGACCCCATGCCGATCGATGATGAGGCAGGTGCAGGGAAGAAGAGCTAAGTGAGAGGCAGAATTTAGAACATGGATGGTGGTGCTGGCTTGTAGCATAAACTTAAAGGTTAGAGGATACAGATAGGTATCCTAAGTTCACACACATTACTGAGTCATTCTCTTTATATAGTAGCACATGTTAGGGATGTCAAAGATGCCAAACATTGTGTTTTCCAGCCAAAACGGAAGCAGGGCCACATGTGCAAGTCTTAAATCTATACAAAATCCTTGCAGCTCATTGAGATTGTTCGTGATCCTTCGGCATTCAGTGTTTAATGTGCGGTGCTTTAACGCTATCATGTGTGACCCAGGAACAGCAGCCAAAGCTGGCACTGACAAGAGTCTTGAAACAACAGCCAATGCAGCAACAACACAGTGTGGGAAAGAGTATTTGAGGCAAGACTTCTGCAGTGTTCACCAAGCTCCATTTTAATCTTTTTCTCATCTATTACCTGGCATTCTGACCAAAATATTAGTGTATGATAAATATGAGGGAAACAACTCTGTCTCCCAAAAATTATGTTCCTATACATCCAAGCTGCATTTTCATTTATACTTTGAAGGAAACACATTTTCTCTCCAAGCGGTAAGACTGCGACATTGGAGAAAAGTCTTTCAGGTTGAAGATGGAGGTACAGTGCTGTGAAAACCCCCCTACAGATATCTTCTATTTTTGCATATTTGGCACACTTAAATATTTCAGATCATCAAACTACTTTTAATGTAAGACAAAGATAAATGGTCTGCACTTATATAGCACCTTTCTACCTTAGTGGTAATCAAAGCGCTTTACAATGTGTTTCTCATTCACCCATTCACACACACATTCACACACCAATGGCGACAGACTTCCATGCAAGGTACCTGCCTGCCATTGGGAGCAACTTCGGGTTCAGTGTCTTGCCCAAGGACACTTTGGCATGCGGACGGGCCGGGTATCGAACCACAGCCAACAAAGATAACCCGAGAAAACAAAAAATGCAGTTTTTAAATCATGATTTCATTTAATGAAGGAAAAAAGCATGTCCAGGTTGTTGCTCCCAAGGGCGGCCCAACCAGTTATTAGGTTTAGGCAATTACATTTTCACAGAGGTGATGTAGGTTCTTCAATAAATCATCATTTAAAAACTGCATCTTGTATTTTGTGGGTCATCTCTGTCTAATAAACACATAAGTTTGATGATCTGGAACATCTAAGTGTGGGAAATATGCAAAAATAAGTAATAAGTCAGACACAGGACACAGAAGACTGAGGTTTATGTCCCAAATAGGACCTTTATTCTTAGACTCAAATTTTGTTTTCACTTGCCGTTTGGTTATAGGCACTGACATTACTGCTTTAGAGTTTAGAAAAATATTAAGCGTTGTTTGACACCTTTACAACAATACTACTTGTGAGAAGGTTGTTTAAGTTTAGGAATCAGTATGTGATTAGATTACAGAAAATATTATGCTTTAGGTTAAAACATTTTTTAGATTACCAGGGTGAAGAGTCCTGCTCCATCTAATGTATGACTGGTTGGCTGGAAAAGAGCGTCAGTAAAGCAGTAAAATAAAAGGCAAAAATATGTTGATTTGAATGCGACACAAGCAAATGTAACCTGGCAGAAAATACATTTCCCTCAAAACGTAATTTAGAATGCAGTCTAGTTGTAAAGAAATGTAATTATTGGGGGAAAAGACAGGAAGAAAAATCAGCTGAAAATATGACAGAGTGGAATTATACATCACTTTTTTTTTGTTTTGTTTGATTGGGTTTTCATTTATTGTTGCAATGCAGTGATTTGCTCTGAAAACTTTGGGCCATGGCTTTCATATGGAAGTCATTTGGACATTTACCATCCACCTATCCAAGAAACCCTTCAGACCGGCACAGTGGGGACCTACACAATATTAGAGTGGTGGTTTTAATGTTGTGGCTGAACGGTATAACAATAATTTAATAATATAATTAATTACATTAACACAACCTGGACCCGATTAAGTAGCGTAAAACTGATGGATGAATTAGCTAACTGAAAATGATTAATTCATTTAGGTTGATTTTAGTTTCTACTAAAAAGTGACACTTTGCATAATGAGCCTTCTGGCAACTTTATGAGTGTGTAAGATTTCCTGACAGCCCGGAATGGAATATATATTTTTCATATTACTGCCTAGGGCTGGCAAGAGAAAATATTAAGTCTTTTGTAAATTAATTTCTTTTTTTAACAGTTCTTAAGGCATTTTTTGAAGGAAACTAAAGGCACTGCCTTTTAAGAGTTTTAAAGACTTGCAGCTATTATGTGAAGGTACAAATGTATGGTAAAAGTGAACTGTAGTCCAAAAACCTTGACTGAACCAGGAAGATTTAGTGAGAATAAATGGTTTTCTTCTAGATGTACACACACATTCACACCTGGAAGCTGCTCAGTGCAACCACAGTCTGATTTGTTGGCCACTGAGCTGCTCTAGTGGAGCGGTTTGGGGTTCATTGCTCTGCTAAATGTTACCTCTGCAAGGGTAATGAGGGAGAGACAAGCACTTTAACTTTCAAACCCAGATTTAGTCTGATCATCTGGCAATTGCGCGTGTGACCTTCTGATCCCCAAACTTCGAGACAGACTGTATCAGCTGTGAAACCAACCTGCAACTGCATGTCCATATAAATACTATGCATAAGGAAGCTTTGAGTTTGTGTTTACTGCCTACTGCTATGTGTTGTGTGTTGTTGGATAACCAGAAAATCTTCGACTCCTCCAAACTGCCACCAAGACTTAAGTAAATGTCATGATTGAGTCTAAAAAACTCAATCGTGACATTTTATCTGAGGGAAGTGAAGAAGTGTGTTCGCCTCAATATTCAAGTGCTGTTTATATGTTCATACATGCAAACATTCCAAGACTGCCCGCTGCCTCACAGTCTGCCAGATTTATTTACTTCCTGGAGCTGCTTTAACTCTAAAAGGCAGCATTTGTTGCTCTAGTGTAGTACTCATCCAGATTTTAACTCCTAAATATCATGTTACTTATTCAACATGATTGGCTCGGCCCTAATGAGTCTGCGGGCAGTTCGGGAGGTTAAAGACTGGACCTGTTCACCCCCCACCAGATTTCTTCACTGAAATCTGTCTATCTATCTATCTATCTATCTATCTATCTATCTATCTATCTATCTATCTATCTATCTATCTATCTATCTATCTATCTATCTATCTATCTATCTATCGTTCGTTCGTTCGTTCGTTCGTTCGTTCGTTCGTTCGTTCGTTCGTTCGTTCGTTCGTTCGTTCGTTCGTGTATAGTGTCCTCAAGTTCTCAGTCCGATCCGCCTCTTTCACTATGTCTTTTTAAAAAATCCGAGATAGCGAAGGGAAATTTCCAAACTGAACGCTTCAAAAAGGTAGTCCACAAAGTGATGAGTGATATATACATTCTATGGACTTTAGTGAAGGACAGTTATTGTATTTTGCAGCAAACTGTATATTTTAAAGCTGCATCCTGAATTTTGACTAATATGATAAGGAATAATATTATATACAGTTTTCAATATAAAACAACAACAATGAAAAAATACAAAAAAAATAATGTATCTATTGAAAAACTACACTGCAACACTGCAGACCCATGACTCAAATGCAATATTTATTTTATTCTATAGATCCATTGTTGGAACATCTTGCTATCTTTCCTCTTCTTCCCTTATAATAAAAGACTGCAACAGAGTTATGAGTGTGCAGATTTCCTCCTCTTTCTAGGATGTCTACCTGTGAGCTAGCTCCTAACCAGAATAGGAAGGTGTTTTAATGCTGTTCTTTAAGATATCATCAGACCATATGGTACTCAAACCCAGAGTCACAAAATATACAGGCCTGGTTGTAGCATCTTAAAGCTGTCGCCCATGAGGCAGGTTTAGCACAACCCTGTCATCATCATTATCATTTCAAAATACAATACACAGCTCCTTTCCAAATGCCTCCCTCACCCTTCCGTACTCGATGAAGCATCAAAAGACACAGTCTAGCCCGAAGGCATGCTGATTATTATGAGCAATCATAATCTTCCAAACAGCCACCTCATGCAGTGTCCCTAACTTTGTTGACAATTTTTGGCAGAGCTTTCATTTCATGAGACAGCAAAGGGGGAAAACACACAAAATGGATTTCAGAGAAAAAGAATGACTGTGCTTTAAAAAGATCACAATCTTTTCTGTAAAGAAAAAAAAAGAAAAAAAAGCAATACACAAAACACAAAAATGACAACCCGAGTGCGGCTGAAATGGGGATGAGATGGGAAACGAGTGGGGGTAATCTGTACGAGAGTGTTTCTCAACAGCACTTCAGAGAACCATCGTCTTGGCAGTCGAAGGGCCCAATTTACAGAAGAGAGGATTACAATGCCAGATTATCTCAGTGGAGTTATCAAGGCTGCCCTCCCAAATAGCATCATTACCCATCTGAAAGAAAACAGGCGTGAAAGTGGAGATGGAAGGAGAAGAAGGGCGGCTATCTTCACATCCACCATTATTGTGTGCTGGTGGATCTGCCTGATGGTTTACAGGATTTCAGGGATTATTACTCTGAGAATTGCTCAGGAGTTTTACAATAGCTTGGAGCTGATCTTGTACACAAACACATCACCTGCTCACACAGCAGAAAGCTTTCATGTGACACACACACTCAGAGTCATTTTATTGGAGGCCTGAAGTGGGACTGAAATCCAAGTCCTAACTCTGAAAAGTCACACTTTGACTTGTTTTTTTCCCCTACACATAGTGGGTGATTTTCAATACTCTCGTCACACCAGGATTTGAAATGGCAAAAAAAAAATAAAAAATTCATGGAAAAATCAATTAATTCCAATTGAAGTGGTGTGATCACAGGATTTGCTTGAGGAGCAAATTTAATCCGTGCAAATGCTCCGTGCATAGTTCAACTTGAGGGAAATTTAACGAGCAAATTCGAGCCACTGGCCAGCAGTAAGTGCAAGGAGCAATTGCTTCCAGAGAATTGAGAGCTTGAAAGTGCAAAATGAAGGCAGTTTCTTTTTTAGCTATGTTGCATCATCCACTTTAATTTAACCTCCTCTGTTGGAGGAAAAACTCTTCCATAGCTGAGCAATAGTTTGGAGACAGTTATGGGAGCCAAACTAAGCTAATGAGCAAAAGAGTTTCCTAAATGACCATTTACAAGCTCGACAGAGAGGTTTACTGTTCAAAAAGGAAGAGTAAGGCTCAAAACAAAACTGCTCATAAAATGCCAGTGAACATACCGACCTACAACATTCTTCAGAAGCTGTCATGGAATTGTACAAAATCAAATTTTCACATTTTTCTCAGAACTCCTCATCATGTAGGCTTCAGTGTTCCTTCGATACCTTGGAAACAGCAGTTGGCAAAGCAATCACATCACAAAGTTCAGTCAATATATTTAAAAGTTCCTGAAAAGCTACTGAACAAGAAGTCCAACATTTATCTGTGATCTGACAGTCTCACACTGTGGACGATCTTAATTTGGGCTATGAACTGCTTTTCAGAGGATTCATGCAGGTCTTGTCATGAAATTAATACACTGATCAGCCACAACATAATGACCACTGACAGGTGAAGTTAATAACATTGATCATATTGGTACTATGTGGTGTTCTGCTGGAAAACACCACATAGTACCAATATGATCAATGTTATTCACTTCACCTGACAGTGGTCATAATGTT
>OMNN01000486.1:0-19823 GCA_900302755.1 Chromis chromis | reverse complement strand
GCCGCACACCTTTCATCTCTCAGGGGCCCTAAACTTCCCCACCACACGCGCGCGCGCGAGACACACACACACACACACACACACACACACACACACACACACACACACACACACACACACACACACACACACACACACACACACTATAGAGACACATCAATCAACTCACCCACAATCAGTTGCCATCAGCCAGCACGCAGCAACATGTTGCTCCAACTTTAACTGAGGACTGTTGTGTTTTCTTTAGATGAGATTATATTCTAATTCAGACTACATGCTGGTCCAGAGGGTAGTAAAAGTGACCATTTGGGGCCTCAGAATGATAAAATCATTTGTCCCGTAGCTTAGCTGTAACTATTTAGCTGAATAATGCTGGTAGTTGCGTCAAAGCCCCCTCCTGAAGCATTAAGGACCAAAATGGAAAACTGAAGGAAATGAGAATGAATTAAGCAATCTTCGGACAGCGCTACTTTTTTCTTTTCTTTTTTTGAAGCACAGTGCATCAAATGAAAGGCTTCTTCTGCTCAGTTGGAGGGAGAGTAGCAATATATTTTGTGTGAACTTTTCAAGGTATGCAGGCAGTAATGGATGGGAACAAGCCCTTTAAAAAAAAAAGACCCATCTTTGCTGTGTGTTGGCAGAAAGCCATCCGGAGCCACAAGCAATCCTCCACTGCCCCCTTTCTGCGCTTTGTTTAAAACCCAGTGTGACATGTAGCAAACCATAAAGAGGTGCAGGATGTGTGTGTCTGTCTGGGTGTGTGTGTGTGTATGTGTGTGGGAGAGGGTCGGGGCCTAATCAATTTACTCGTGAGTAAAAAACATGTGTTTATGCTACGTAGATTTCTCCCCTGGCCTCTTATTCACACTGCAGCCCCTTATTTAATCAAGGCGGTAAATCTTAGCGGCGAACCCAGAGCTCTCACCACCATTCCCCTGGTGGCGTGAGCCTTAACATGGTAAATTTCACTCGGGTAGGGAAATGCGCTCAGTGGCCGAGGCTAGTGCTTTGGAAGGATAAAAAGAGCACTTACTGCCTGACATGTGCAATCCATAACAGAATAATGAGACTCCTCCACTCTAGGAGCTCTCTTCCCCTCGCTCTCCCTCTCTCCCACTTTTTTTTTGTTTTCCTAGCGAGCGTTCATAAATGCCATGTAAATTCAGAGAGCGGAAGATGTGGCAAGTGCTCGAGGGAAAGCGTTTTAATCGTTCACGTCTTGTTACCGAATCACGTAACAGCATGTACTGTGTGAAGATGCTCCAAACAACCAGCGAACCTTGTTGAAACTACTGGCCTCCTTCTGTCAGCTGTTATGCTTCCAAGTGGAGGTGATCCTCACAGCAGTGTCTGATTATCGCTGCTATCAAACAGAAACCTCTCGCACAAGAAGCATTTTGAGGAAGAAGAATGCTTTTTTTTTTAATTATACAGAAGTAGGAAGATATGTGTGTGATACATAATTTAAAAAAAAACTAAAGTCATGAAACACACCCCATGTTAAAATAAATGAAGAAAAAAAAAAAGATTATACATGTTTAAAAAAAAAGTTAAAATATGACACCAACCTCTGTATCCCTCTGAGCTCAGGCGGTTTCTGAGTATTTTTCACTCCTGTCACATTTTTACTCACTGTGGGCTCATTTTTCACTCTGATATAAAGTCCTGCACCTCTATGGAAACAGCAAAACCATGGCTAGAAGTAGAGAAAATTCTAAAATATATTCCGTGACACAGTTACAATGCCATAAATCATAAAAAAAGAAAAAAAATTACACTTGTTTGATTATTTCTTTGACAAAAATGTAAGAGAATCCACATTTTTCCAGGTGCCCGCAGGTGTTAGCAAAACTGGAAAAACAAATGGTGCCTCTACATACTCTAGATGTTTTACTACTTTTAATTTGTTTCCAAACTTGCATCCTGTCAGCTCTGTGTAAAAAGCAGGTCAGCCCAGTTCAGGCAAATAGTCCGTGGATTTTTTTAATTTGACTGTTGGTCACAGCTGAGTCACTCATGGCTTCATGGTTGCGATGGGGAGCACAGAATTTTTAGTTTTTTAGAGAATCTGATGGTGCAAACTATTTATTTTTCAAGATTTTTTTTAAATGAGGCATGTGGAATAAAAGTGATTTTGATTATGTCACACATGATGCATTCAGTGATTGTCAAGAAGTTGAAAATCCAACTATCCTGTCTGTTTTGTGTTTCTGACTCAGATAAATGGTGTAATTTTAACAATTTTCTAACGAAACAAGATAACATGCCTCTCAAACCCACTGGCGGGTTTTGGGGTTAATTTTAAAAAAAAAATCTAGAAGCCACACCACTAGAAGAGCATCATTCCTCATTGCCTCAAAAGCCCTAAAACATGTATAATTTGCTTTTTTATATTACTTGACTATAAGTCAGAAAGATTTATGCCGCCATTAAAAGGTCAGCCAACTAGTTCAGGCAGGTTTTTTTCTTCTTCAATATATTACTTCTTCTATTTACAGACCCGGGAAGCGTTCAACTCAAAAGCCACGAAAAGAACAGAACGCTACAAACATGTCAACTCTGCTTGTTTGTCCAGATTTACATTAATTTTCTTACAGTTCATCCTTGCCCCCATTGTGTTTTTTTTTTAAAAACTCCACACGACTGCTAAAGAAGAATGTTGCTTCTTGCCGTATTGTCTCCCTGCTCCCTTTCGTTCATCTATGTCACCCTTAGGGGTTGAGGCACAATCACCTCCGATAGCAGCGGGCCATCGCTCACGTTGTCCCTGGAGGCGACAGCCCACTTACTGCCAGCTTCAGCTGAAATGGAGGACATTTCATCACCCCACCGAAAACACAATTAAAAACGCGTGCACGCAGCAGCCAGCCCTCGAGAGCCACCCCTTCGCCGCAAGTTTAGTTACTCCAAGTCCGCCTCACCCTCTCAGATATTTACTTTCCCTGTGACTGAGCGTTTGTCAGCGAGCTTGGAAAGTGCTGGGCTGTGTGTTGTGTTTTTTTTTTTTTTTATTGTGCACAAGACAGTGGACAAAAGCAAAGGAGCGAACCAGTGCTCAGTGTGTAACGCTCTTCTCTCGCGGAGACATTTGCTGCCTTGTAGGTTCAGCAGTTAGCTGATGACTTCGCTCTGGGCTAGAATCTTTGTCTTCCTCTCCTGGAAGCCAAAATGGAGGACAGCATGCTGGGGTTTGTGGTGATGGGTAGTTTGCTTAACAGACACACACACACACTCTGCACACGCAGACACACACACAAAGCAGGAAGAGAGGCAGACTGACGGCTATTAGAGTGCAACGATGCTCAGCCTTATCTCCCACCATGATAGAGATCTACAAAGAGCTTGAGAGAGATTATGAATTCATTACCTTGATACACAAGTGAGCACTGCAATAGACAGGAGTTTGAGAATGGAGATAGGAGCTGGGTGGGTGCACTGGGAGGAGCAGGGATGGGAATGCGTTGAATTACATGCTGCTGATAGAGAATAAATCTGTCTGCTCCTGCATTTTTAGGAATTTTTTAGCTCTTCGGATGTGATGTGGTGCAATCTTCTGTGAAAAACACATGTATGTTCTTGTTTCATTAGAGGTCAGACATTGCGTCTTGCTCAGGTTCAAATCCTGCCTTCTAACAAGAGGCACACTTTATCTTTCACTTTTTAATTTACAGCAATATCTGGACAGGATTCAATGCTGACATTACAAGTAGTTGGAATGAAAAACAGCAGCATCTGTGACCTCTTCTATTCTTTTGCATTCATTTCGATGGCATCTTTAACGCACAGTGCTTAAAGATGTTACGTTTTGCAATTCACTCCTCTGAGTTAGGCCAACCACTTTGCAAAATCATCACCGCGATGTCCAATTTTCGTGCGTGCGATATGTCATTTACCGCATCCTGGAATGGCTGCGAGTTACGAGTCTAACTTCACAGTCCTTTGTGGAGATGGCATCAGATAAATGCCCAAATTACAGGGTGTTATTTGTTAGTACAATGCACTCAAGTCGATATAACCATCTCGAAGGGCTTTTCTGTTACCAAACACGCTCAGTCCTGCCTCTCCTTTTCCTTCAGCCCTCGTGCGTTTCTTTTAACCGGCTCGCTCTCAATATGGCTTTCTCTCGGAGAGTGTTTTCCCTACAGCTCCGTTGAACTCAGCTGACATTTGGAGGCAAGTTAAAGGGTGCAGCTAAATAAACCAAAGAAATTTCAGAGATAGAGAGACAAAGACAGAGACTGAGAGAGAGTTTATTTTGTATTTCGATGTTTAACTGTGTGTCCTGTGAATCCTGTTAAACTGACAAATGTTGTTTTATATAGCGGCTGCCTTGCACTGTGCATTTCAGTTTCAAAGCTGACATTACTAGACTGAGCAGACAATTAATTTAACTGCGGATGTTGTAAACTAGTGAAGGTTTCATATGTTTTCCAGCAGCCAGTCCCATGTGTGGGGTCTGATCAGTGTTTGGCTTTATTACACACCGAGCATTAAAAGTCATGTTCAAGTTGAAGTTGCTCCATGACTATATATGTAGGAGAAGAGAAGGAACAAGCGTATCCTTGGAAATTCTTCACCTTTGAATGGGTGAAAGAGGTAATGTATAAAAGTGGCGCCTGTAGGACTACTGATGTAAACAGAGTTTGTCTAATTTTACATAAACTTGTCAAGAATCATCAGAAATCAACTTACAGCCAAATGTAAAAATATGATTTGTGGTAACAACCATCTAAGTCCCATGTCCTTGTTATGTTCAATGTTTCTGTGCTGGCTTGTTTTAGTATGTAATGAGCACTTTTACTGACAGATAAGTACCTGTAATGGTATAGCACCATATAAATCTTTCTTTTAGAAAGTTAGAAACACATCTTTGATTGTCTGGAGGCCTCGCAGAAACCACCCAGTGTATAATTTATGTTGTGTGTAGGGGTGTTTTTTCATGCAGTAATATATCATTACCCTGTGTACATGTTGTGTGCATGTGTAGTGTCCCGTGAATACGTCTTTTGTATCTGCGCTGAGTGACTCTATGTGCTGTGTGCGCATATGTGTCTTTCACCGTGTGTGCGTTCAAAACGCATGTGCCTTTCAATGTGTGTCATTGTTTACTGTATGCTGTATTTGAGTGCCTTTAATGCTTTCAGGTCACCATGCGCACAGTGCTGTGTGCATACACGTGTGCCTTTCAGCGAGTGTTTGTGTATATGGCGTGAGCGCGTGTGCATTTTCTACACCGCGGATAGGCGGGTGAAGCCAGAGAGGCCAGGAGTGATGAGTGATGCCAGAGGTGGTTTTCTACCAACCTCTCCGCTGGCTTGCTGGCTCGCTAATGGCCTCCTCAGTGGGTTGGCTGACCGACTTGCTTGCTCTCAGCGGCTCGGCCTTCCTTATTTGGTAGTGGAAGGTGGGGGATGGCGGTGGCGGGGTAGTGGATGGGGGTGGGACTCTGTTTACATGCAGGGTGAGGAGGTCAGAGCGCCAGAGTGCCATGGAGCAAACCCAGATCACTTAAAAGACAGCAAAAGAGCAAGCGAGTCGTTGCTTTGCGGCTGTCAGCTGGATGGATCAAGGCAGATTCACCATGAAAGAGTGTGGTGGAGTGTGTGCGTGTCTGTGTACGTGCAAGGGAGAGGGTGAATAACAGTACATACTTTGGTGAAGCCTCAGAAAAGCGATACTACTACAGGTAATTTCCACTCACATGCACACCCTGTTCTCTCTTTCCCCTCTCTTGCTCTGAGGCCCTGGACAGTTGAGGGGAGTCAGTAGAAAGGAAATTAGAGGCAACCATCCTTATAGTTTTGCTCTTGTCCGCTTGACTGCCTGCATGCCTGCCTGCTTGCTTGCCTGCCTGCGTTCCCTGGGCAATGTTTATGCTGTGCCCTGCCCAGGACAGAATAGATTCGCCCACACAGCACTGTGCTCTCAACCAGAACCTAAGTAGGTCTGGCAAGCCCGAGCCACAGTCCCATTCACTCTCACTCCTCTGGATTAGGCCCTCTGGCCTGGGGCAACACAGCAATGACTGCATTAATAGACCTAAGATAGCATCTCTCCACCCCCACCCTAAAAATATAAAGTTTTTTATATTAAGACACATCAGCAGGTTGTTTATTTTCATCCATCAGCTTCCCTAAAGTTTGCTAAGATAGTTTTGCAAACCACTTGAGAAACTTAAGTGCTGAAGTTTTAAGTGTCTGTAGGGCTCGCCGCCCCAAGCAGTAAGAAATGCTGTGTGCAGATGATTTCAATCTCGGGGTAACAGGTGTCCAGAATTTATGATTCTGCTGCACTGATCAAGAGCACAAAGAAATCAAGCTTTGACAAGTTCCAAATCTTAAAAAAAATAAAAATAGAAATGTCATAAGACAAAAAAGAAAAGGAGGACCTTTAAAATGCATCACACTGCATAGCTTTACGCCATCACTATGAGGAAAGTATAATAAGCAAAACATCGTTCTTTACCAAATACCATGAAATTACATGCGCCGGCATAATCAAATTCATTACCTCCAAACTTGAGGTCAATTTACATTTCTTTAAATGCCGCTACAAATAACTGGAGCATATATAATTGAATAATGCTAATTTATTGCTGTGTTTTTTGTCTCCTCTCTTTATGATGTATATTAGTGTTGCTGCAAGTACAGTACGTGTGCAGGCACCGCTGTGATGAAGGTGGTGGCAGCTCGCAGGGCACATTATCCAGCCTGTCAGACTCCCAGCGCCATGCTACGGATAACACTGCTGTGAGAGAACACAGTACCTCTTGACGCCAGCTGTAAAGATTAGCAGAGCTTTGTTTAATTGTGCTGCTAACATCCCAGGAACCACTTAAGAGCTGCTGCTGTCTTTTCCTTAGAAACTGTCTTTAAAGCTCAGTCAACAATTACTGCTGTCTGTTCATTCAGGTGCAAAGGCCTCAGGAATTTGTCCAAGTCAGATACTCTCAGAAAAACTCACCTCTCTCCTCCTGCAGAGGAAGGCACCTGAATCAGCGACACAACTGAGGCATAATGGCAACAGGTAAGCATCGATGTCAAAAGGTAAAATTTAAATCTAACATGCTGATCAACAAAAAAAAATCCTGGCGAGGTGAAGAATATAGCATTTATTTTCAAAATGCTGTGTATCCAATAGAGTGTTTTGACGTATCACAGTAAGGAAAGCATGGTTTTATTGATGATGGCTGCATTTCACTTAAGGATGGCTCTGCTTTTGTTCATGCAGGTTCACTGTCATGGCTTACTGAAACACGTAATGAAACTGAGCCATCATTAATACAATGGTGGTTTCACTATTGTTGAAATGTCTGCCATGAAACAGGTCTATTAGGGCAAATGCCTAGTGTCATTTATACAATTTTAAGCCAAGAAAAAAGCCACAAGCTCCATTAGTAGCCCCTAGAGGCCATGTTTCCACTCTAACTCAATCAGAGTGAAGTTTTGCAACAACCAACAGTCAAACAAATGCCAGTGACATTTTGTCCAATTAGAGGTTTATTGCCTCTTGAGATGGATATCTCACCATTAGGCAAAATAAAAGTTGCAACACCAATGACCTTTTAGCAGAGCATCATTGAAGGTATCCTCACTGGAGGTTAGATGGTAGGGCTTGGTCTGTAAGAGACCTGAAGCAGTTCTGCAAAAGTGTTGGTTTCAAGAGTGGAAGTGATGAACTTTTGTATTTTTCAGAGACGTTGTGGCATGTATTATTATGAGTGATAACCTGCATTCATAATCTATCTATCGCGGGGGTTAGGTTCCAGAACCCCCCCGCGATAGATGAAATCCGCGAAGTAGCGACCTTAAATTTATTTCATTATTTATATGTATATTAAGGCTTTATAAACCCTCCCCAGACAGTTATTAACCCTTCCCACACTCTTATAAACACGTTCTATACTCTTAAACACTTTCTACACTCTACAGCCGTGTCCGATAATGGAACTAGCGACACAGCGATCCACTTGAAATGCCCACTTCGGAAAAACTTTGCCGTATTTTAAACACACCGACACCGAGGACGTCCGGCTGCCTACCGGGAAACTGATGATGATGTTATGGGTAATCCTACGGACTGTCACCAGTTCTCCGACGGTTATTTCCAGTAAACATTCACCATGTGGGACTGCAGGTTGTGGCTGGCTTCGATCACCGCCAATCAATCAGACCGACTAGCTCAAGCGGAAGCGGCCGTAGCTGCGTTTTCCATACGTGCGTCTACTCATCTGCTGTACGCTATGTATTTTATATACAATTTAAAAATCTGTGATACAGTGAGACCGCGAAAAGTGAACCGCGATTTGGCGAGGGATTACTGTATATGCTTGATATTACTGCTGTTTCAAGACTTAAAGCACCATTTTGACACCAAATGTTGATTTGGTTTTAGTCTTTTGATGAAAATGTGTTCAAGTGTAAAAGTTTGGTCATAGAATTTTTGATAGTTTTAGTCCAGTTTTAGTCAACAACAACCACCTAAAAAGTGTCTTAATGTACTCTTAGTATTGCATATTCTAAGCAATTGAGGCTGTTGCCATCTTCGTGTATGGTTACCATGGACATGGGTGCTATTCTTGTCTATCGCAAAGTTAATGAAAAAGGTAGTGTTGCAACAGAAGTATTCTTACCATTTTATCCAGTTACTGTTATCATAGTCAAACTATACACAGAACTACTCTCTCTGTTTCTGTTGATTGTGGTTCTCGTTCCATTTCAGTCATGCTCGATCTCAGTACAGCGCTTGATACAATCGACCATAACTTTCCTTTGAAACAACTGGAGGACAAAGTTGGTCTGCAAGAGTCATTTTTAAAAGGGTTCACATCTCAACTGAGAGAAAGAACTTTTTGGAGACTTCTGAGTTCTTCCTCCCTTGCTGCCATTAAATGTGGCGTCCCCCAAGGTTCAGTTTTAGGGACCTCTATTCTTTTATTCATTATACATGCTTCCCCTTGGCCCTATATTTGAGAAGTACAAAATTCTGTATGACTGTTATGCAGACGATACACTGTTCTATCCGCCTCTTACAGCAGGCAGTGCTCACTAAAGAACCTTTATGACTGTCTAGACAACATCAAATGCTGGATGGCAAGAAACATCCTTCAGCTTAATGGGAAAAAAACTGAAGTATGTTTATCTGCCCTCCGAGCTCTGTCATTAACCAATGTGCTTTGGCCTGTCTGCAAACATGCAAAATGCTGTTAACAGTCTGTGTCTTCCGGTGCTCTTCTTTGAATTTAAACAAACAAATCAGCAGCTTTTAACAAGTTTGCCAAATTAAAGCTGTTTATACGACCTAAGGACCTGGAAACAGTTATCCTCGATTTTATCACCTCTCAGCTGGACTACTGTAATCCTTGTATATGGGGTCAACACATTCCTTTCTCGCCCACAATTGGTTCAGAATGCAGCTGCTACACTTTTAACTGGAACAAAGAAAAGACAACACATAACTCCTGTTCTGTCTCAGTTGCATTGGTTACCAGTGAAAAAGATGTTTTGATAGCACTCAGTGGATTAGCTACAAAATACATTACTGATCTGCTGATTCCATATTCTGCCTCCAGGCCACTCAGGTCTTGTTCCAAATAGCTCCTCTCAGTCCCCTCAAAACCAAAGGTGACCAGGTTTTTTCTGTTGCTGCCCCCAGGCTCTGGGATAGTCTCCTGTCCCACATTGGGGCCTGTCCCTGCATGGGCAATTTTTAAATTTCAATCAAATTTAAAGACTGTTTTCTCTTGCTTTTAGTTTATTCTGTGGTTGACCCATTGGTCCTTGGTACATTTTTTGTGTTATTCTTTCAAAAGTCTTATCTTGGTTATCATGTTCATGTGACCACAATGTTTTGTGTTTTAAGTTGTGCTTTATACTTCTATTATTAATTCACCTGCCTGAACTGGAAGACAGTTTGGGTCAACTTCTGTTGCTTTAAAATGCGTCATGTAAATAGCTCTGTCCATCCTGTTCACTTAGCTTTATCATTAAATCAGCAACCTTTTGTCTCCACTACAGAGCAGCAACTCATTCACAACGTCGATTCTCTCTCTCTCTTTCACTAAAATCCCATTTACTGCCTGGATTAACAAGGAGAACATTAATACTATAATGTGTCTTCAATAAATATCTATAGGATCTAAAGGGAGTGCTGTCATTAATCCTAGAACGGAATCATTCTTCTGGTACCAACATCCAACTAAAAGTCACATTAACATTACATCCACTTCACCTGATAATGTTACATTAGCTTACTTCTTTATAAATGTCAGGGTGCCGTTTTGTTGCCACTTCTTTAGTTCATATTTCAGTTTCTTTGAAGAACGTAAAATATCATTCCCGACAGCCACATAAAGTTACTGGATGGAAGTTGCCTAATTAATAGTATTGCAACAGCAACACGCTCATAAATTTACAAGAAGTATACAACAAAACTTTTACTAATCAGAAGCTACCTGGTGATTCCATAGATTCCATATTATTTTTCATTTAATTGTAGTCACATTTTTGTCGTAAAAAAAAGGTCATCAACAAATATTTTATGACATTTTTTTTTGGATTACAATTCTACAGTTTCATTTAGCAGATGCTTTTATCCAAAGCGACGTACATAGGTAGGTAGGTGGGGCAGCATTAAGGACCTTGCCTAAGGGTCCTCACTGGATACCTGCGCCCTGACCAGGATTTGAACCACCGATCTCCCATGCCAAGGTCTGGGGTGTTAGTCACTGAGCTATCCAGCTGCTAATTAAATTAACATTACAAACTACATGTTTTATCTGTAGGCTATTAGACTCATCAACATATAAGGGTTATATGTTGACAAGGGAATGTAAGACACAGATGTTATTTTATGTGTAGTGTTGCTGTAATGTTATTCCTGGCATTAATGACTATTTATGTTTTTTTTTTTTAACATGTAATCTTTTTGCTTTCCATTTATTTGAACTTGTGTTGTTTATTATGTGGTAAACAGTCCAGGAAAAGAATTTTACTAGAAGGCATTTCGCAATAAACTTGACTCAGCTAGACTGTAACTAAAATTATAGTGAGCTTAGATGTGTTTAAAAAATACATTAATAGTATTGAGACATAGGAGAGATTCAGCAAGGAAAGCCACAACCAGCAGATCACCATTCTTGAAAGTGCCAACATGTGGTGCCACATGTGTTTTAGAGGGATAGAATAATCCATTTTTAATTTATCAGCTAAGCCTATTTGCAGAGAACAGTTTATAATATGAACACTTTAAATATCCCCTGATACTCTTGTGCTGATGTGTAAATGAAACACAGTCAGGCAGTAACAACCATCTGTGGATTGGATGTACACGGTCCTCCCTCTTTGCACTCTCAGTTTCCAGCTTATTGAGCCCATAGAGGGGGGTCCAGATGTGCTATGTTGCCTCTCCACCGTTTCTGTAGACAAACGAAGCAGGTCACCAAGGCCTTACTATCACTGTGGCTCAATATACCAAGTGCAGCTCTTAATATGAGGCTCGTGGCCTCCGGCGGCGAGGTGACGAGAAGCAGGGGGCCGCGTGCTCATGCAGAGGGGATGTCTGGGCTCGCATCTGCTCTGACACCCATTTGCTTGCATTCATTCACAGTTTCTGCATGTCTGCCGCTCTAGCATAATTTTAAGTCTGGTCTGAAATTTGCAGCTAAATCAGAAAACAGGAATTAATGAGTAACTGAGATGAGAAATGTATTGACTTTGTAATTAATCTTACTAAGTGCAGTTTTAAAACTTTTTTTTTTCCTTTTGTATATTTGCTAAATTTAGGGTCACATTATCCAGGACTTTCAAGAAAATATAAAAAAAAATAAATAAAGTGAAATAAATAAATGCATACATAAATCAACAATTACCATTAAAATAAAATCATGAGTTGATTTCATTTAAGGGTGACCTAGGATGTTAGTTTAGGAAGTTTCTAATCTCAAGAGGACTCCAAACACTGCATAAACTAAAGAAAATCATTTATCAATTTCAAAAGAGAGTGCATGCAGAATTCTTTTAAAAGGAATTGTGCACTTAGTGCTAGTGCACCAGAGTGGAGCGGAGAATATGAATGAGCTTGGAAAAAGACAGGCAACTGAGTACATAACATGTCTAAAGTGATGCGTGATGGCTTCCGGATCGGAAAATCACCAATGCTGTTTGTTGAATGAAAGAGTTGCAGGAGTACAGGAGGAGCTCCTCAGTGGCAGCCTGCTGTGACAGGTAGATGATAGCTTTCTCTCAGCCTCAGCTCGGCTGTCAATATGGATGGATGAGCTTAGCGCGGGGAGCAAAGAAAAGCATGAAGGAGGATGACAGTTTACTATGTGTCATGTTATGGTTATCATCAGGAAGAGAAAACAAAGACACCGGCAGCATTGACCCAAACTTCAATAAACTTGCACATTGCTTTTGTGGACATCTCTATCCTAACTTGTTATAGGTGCATACAGAACGTACATGCAGTACTTTGTAAAGTCAGTTATTTGGGTGGTTAAATAGAGGAAACTTTTGATGTCCAGCTTTTGCTGCATGGAGCCCTGCGATGTCCTTCATATTTTTCCTCTATAGCTTTGATTAATTGCCTCCTGTGCTCTGTGTAAGGATCCATTAGTGACAGCAAAAAAACGTATTAATTAGACAAATAGGACTTATTAGCTTCTCAATTAGGGAGGTAAGCTGATTTGTCACAGTCTTGCTTTTTGAATAATAATTTCTGTTGCAAAGCACACCTAACAATGTCGCTTTGGAACACTATAAAGTGCCATCTGCAGTGGTGCGAAAGACGAGAAGGACATGGGTATAAAATATCGTATTCACATGGGATTATGGTACAGTGCGACTATCAGAGATCTGTAACCAAAGGCAGAAATAGAAAGATGGAAAGGTGGAGTGAGGGAGGAACAAATGAAGGAGGAATATAGTTGGACAAAAAAAAGAAAAAAGAAATCAGAGCAGACCTGAGGATTAAGAAAGCATGAATTTGTGCCTCCAATGTAAAATCAGTTATGCAGGGTGCAAGACTGCTTCTGGAGAACAAAATTAATCAGAAAAAAACGCCACAAGGAAATTGCTTTGTAGCAGTAGTTCAAGATTACGAAAATTACACAAGAATATACACAATAAAATACAGGGGATACTAGGAAGCACTGTTGTGTAAGGGCTGGAGTCTCCAAAAGAGATTTACTCTTCTAAAATGGTGGTGCACTTTGCAAAAATTTAGGGGCCCACTTACCACTGGGTTGTTTTCAAAACCTCTTTAGCCTCATATCTTCAGCTGCTCCAGTGGCTTCTTCTTCTTCTTCTTTTTCTTCTTGTTACTCACTCAGTTGTACCTTTAAAGTAGATAGAAAAAAAGAGGGGCAGAGGGAGAAAAAGAAAATGAAAGAGAAACATTAATGAAAGGGACTACTAAATGAACTGCCTCCTCAAGTGGTAGGTGGGGGAATTCGACAAACGCTGAGATGAGTTTCTCTCTCTCTCCCCTGCTCTCCCCTCCTTGCCCTTTGTGACCACAGGACGACAGTTCTCGGGGCGAGGAGGAGGCTCGCTGCTGATTGCCTGAGAGCCGTGGAGTGCAAATCTGCATGAAATCCCTCCTGGCATTTTTTTTTTTTTTGATCATTTTCTCCTTCACATCTCTAATGAGCCCGGTCCGAATCAGTGGGTGCGCGCATGTGTGTGGGTGTGCACGTGGGCGATGCATGTTTTGATAATCACCCCATATGCACGAGTGAATGAGTTCATAGTTTATTTAGGATTTTGTGTATATATAGAAAGAATTGGATCAATATTTGTACGTGCTAATAATGTCTGAGTGTGCGTTTAGTGCGTTTGTATTTTTCAGCAACTTAAATAAATGTTTGTACTGTATATCGATGTATATTTTCGTGTGTCTGGACATGTACCTGCACATGTACCCACACTTGTATGAGTTTCCATACATCTGGAGGCCATGTCTAATGCTCCGTAGCCTCACTCGATTTTCAGTCGATACTCTCAGTCGGGTCTGCAGTCGCGGGCAGCAGCAGAGTCCACCCTGAGGAGCTTCCACTGAACAGCTGAGGAAGGTTATCTCCAATGAAAGGTCAGAGGAGCTCATCATTACGCTGTGCCCAGAGTCTTCTTCAAGATAACGATATGAATATCATTGCTGGAATGCACAATCGATATTATACGGACCTGAGGGGGCTATAGGAGAGTTTCCCCAAAACTTTTGTTTTGTGATTTTTACTAGTTATTGTCTGTGATTTACCAAAACAAGGAAAATCTGTAAACAGTATAACAGTTAAATGTTAAATGTTACAGTTAAAAAATGTTTAAAAAAAACAAACAGTGTGCAAGTATTAAATGTTTAAAAAATATTATTTCTTCTTTCTCAAAAAGTCCTAGCAAAGCTTGCTGTTAATAAGACACATTTATTTAGGAGGAAAGAGGAAATGTTTGGCACCAGGAACAAATTTCTCCAGACTCCTGTCTGTCCTCAGCCCGATGGTATTGACTTCTCTCCTCCTCCCCCGCTGCCTCATGAACCGAGCGCTGCATGTAGACAGTCTCCCAGCATCCTCTATGGGCATTATTACCTCGATGGCCGACCGTCAACATAATCCTTTATTCTGACAGGCCACCGGGGTCAGGCTGGCCCTCACTGGCCAATCAGTGTCAACTAACAGGCTGGCTGCAGGAGGATCCCCTGGTATACTGACTGCAGCGCAGGGACTGGACGTGCATGTGTGTGTGTGTGTGTGTGCGTGTGTGTGTGTGTGTGTAAGTAGGTAGGTTTGCAAACATGTCACAGTGTACATATGGGGCTAATGCAGTACTACTAGCACGATGAGATTTTGTGTGTTTGTGCAGGTATGTATTTTAGATAATATCAGAGAGGGTTGGAAAGCCAGTAGCATTAGTTTGGTGAGTTTCTGAATAAATAAAATAAATATACGTGTGGTTGTTTTCTGCACATGAGCCTGCATGCGTGTGGGTCAGTGAAAGATAGAGGCAAAAAAAAAAAAAGAATGTGAATTCTGCAATACTCCCACACGCCTGGCTGCCAAGACGAACGCGGGGGAATTTGTTTAATGTACAGCATTTATTCACTGCTCACACGCTGTTGCACTACCGCTTCCTCCGTTGCATGAGACACTCCCTTGGCTGGGCAAGCCGCCATTAATCAGCCGGAATGAAGGGTTAGCCGAATAGCATGGAAGCTAAAACACATCCCCATTCAACATGTAAGACACTGGAAATCTCGCCCTGCGTACTCACAATGGCACGCAGGTGAAAGCACAATGCTCAGATTCGGTCACTGTTTTATTTTTTTTTCTTGCTACGTAACGCGGGTTAAGTTATGCTTTGTCCACTCATGTGGAAAGCAGCTCCGGTTTGTTTTCTCATGACCCTGCAACATATTGGCATTGAGTTTAGTCACCGTGCTGAGACAGATGGCCGAGCATCATGGTGCATGGCAAATTGGGAAATGAAAACATGCATGCTCAGAAATGGGTCTATGTAGTTTGTCTCCAGCAATGTGACCACACAGGGCACATTCAGAATAGAAGAACATGGAACTGAGATTTCCCCGAGAATATACGCGGGAAAAAAAATAAAAAAATGACAGCACAAAAATAGGAAAACATACGGCTGACCTACTCTGTGCAAATGTCAACAGATCCGCTACTTGAAAAGTAAAAAAAAAATGCACATCTTGAATTAGATGATGAAATGTCAACACAGGTTCTACCCCGATGCGACAAAAGTGAAGAGTTCTTGTTTTCACTTTCAATAAAAAAAAATGTTGCCATGGTAGCACCTGATGTCTCCCTGTCCTCACTTTACCCTCACCAACCCACCTGCTCTTGCTCCATTGTTCCCCGGGTATAAAACCCCTGAAATGCCTTAAAGCAGCTAAAAAAAATTAATCTTTAAAACAGAGTAAAGAGAAGAGAGCAGGAGTGAAAGGAAAGCATGGTGAAGGTGTGAGTGGAAAGGAGGGGAGAAATGTTAAGAAGTGATCAATGAGATGGGATATGTAGAGTGTGAAGAATGAGAAGAGGAGGAGTCAAGAAGGGACAAGTTGAGCAGAAGGAAGGCAGTGAGAAAACGACAGGTGGGACAGACAAGAGGACGGGAGGAGGAGAGGTGAGGCCAGGAGGAAAAATAAAGATGTGAACAGACAGTAGGGGAGGAGAAGAAGAAATGAGCCAAGAGGTAGAGAGTGGAATAGAGAGGAAATGACAAGTCAAGAAGGAAGATCAGAGTAAAAAAAGTAAAGGAAGAGAAGAGGGGAAGTCAAGGGAAATGAGGAAACAAAAGAGGAGACAGTGAAAAGGCTCGGCTTTCAACGCTTTAACCTCTCGGTGGTTCCCCACAGCCTTAATTACAGTACATGTCAAAGAGTTTGAATCCAAATTTAGCTCTGTTGCTTCTAAGAATGACACAAAATTAAAGAATGTTATATTCTCAAAAGATAGGTTGACAAAAGAGAGCTTTTAGACATTGGATCTGGACTGAATTTCTGTGGAACAGATATGGAAAAAGCAATGTTATCATCTTTTTCCTTCCTGAAAAATGACAGATTTATCAGGACGTTGCAGAGAGAAAAATGATAACATTAAAAACTTCTTTTTTCGTTCCCATGCCAAATTTTTTATTTGAGAGTAAGATACTGAGATAATTGAGTGTGTGTCAGTGAGACACTTTTTCTCAAAGAAAGTATTTTGGCATTTTTTAAACAAATAGTAGTTTCCTTTAAATCATATAAAACACTGCACATCTTAAAAAAAAAAAAAAAAAAAAAAAAACTATTCCAGTTTCTTATCACAGCAAAAAGCACACCACTAAGCATTCCTTTCTCTTCCACTAATGTGGGCTTCCTGACCTTAATAGTGCAAAGAGATGCACAATGAATTCACTGAATTCATAAATGAACTGACCTCAACCCTGTTACATTTATAATGCACTGGATTTTGCTGCATTTACTTTGACAGCATATTATTTGAAGAGCTTTTTTCATGAGTCTTGCAAAAAAAAAAAAAAAAAAGCCGCCTTACTGGCACTAAGTGTTTTATTACAAAGAACCGCAACACAAACGTCACAGATGAGATTCTTTCAGCAGTCTCCGTGTGTGGTTGTCGACAGCTTTCCAAATATAGTGCGGTGAGGAAGTCGCTACCTGACCGCTCACGAGGCGCATTGACTAAACGACAAAACAGGAGATCTGACCATTGTGGAAATTACTGTTCCGATTCAAAGCCATTTAGCAAAGAGCACAGGCACTCGTCAAATACTCTTTATTCTCTGAGAAAGCAACAATTCATTGGATAATAACCTCCTTTAGTGACTGAAAGGTGTTCTAATCTACTCTCGGCGGGCATTCTGACTCACATAATATTGTCATAAATGACCAATAAAGTGGCCACATGTCTACTTCCTTTCATTTTTGGTACCATTGTGTATCTACACAGCTGTACAGTGAACAACAGCAGTTGTTACAGTTAAGTGATGTGCTCTCCTACTCGGCTACATGAGGACAAATTTTGAGGTAATGAGATTGACAATAGTTTAAAGCAGCTATTTAAAGGGTTTGTTAAGGAGCATCCACATTAAAGGTTTGGATAAGTATTGAGTTAAAGTCACTGCAGATATAAAACCTTCACTTGATGTAAAAAACTAAGAAATCAAGGTCCTTTTTCCAGCTGCTACTCAGATAAATACCCGGTGCCACTATCCACCAAATGAGCACAACATCTTAGGTTTTCTGTGAAATACTTTGATAAGCCTTTTTGTTAAAAGCGCCTCAAATTCAGTGAAAGTGGCAAGAGGTTCCTTCAAAATAAGGCAAAACACTCTCGACCCGACAGCTTTTTGTCCTACAACCTCATTATTCTCCACGGCTGCTAACTAATCCCGCACCTCTGTGCTCCGCCAGAGAACCTCCGCACACTCCAACAGCCCAATTCTCAGATGAAACACTCCAGCAATGAGCCACTATGACTGAAGTTTCATTAGCCGAGTCTGTTTTGAGCAGATAAGTGCAACAGAGTCCATTATACTTACATGCTCTCAGCAGATCCGCAGTCATAATTACTAACCGGGACATCGGTTAAAAAAGTCCATGAGGTGGCCTTTCTGGTGCACACCTGCATCCATGCAGTAGTTTTAACTTGAGTTGGGAGTGAGGTCATGCATGCAAGTTCTTTTTTTTTTTTTCTTGCACGCGTAGGTCGGACAATTGAGTGTGCGTTTGTGCAGTGGCAAAGTGTGTGTCTATCAGCATGCTGTACGCAGTGACTGATATTCAATTAGTCCACCTGCCACCTCTACATGGCTCGGCATTCCAGCGCTCAGTAAATCAGCTCAGCTGACAGCACACAGGTCGATATTAATATTAACGCCTCCATAAATAATGTTATTGTAGGCCCCCATGTTAATGGCTCATGATATGATGGGCATGATAAAGTGGAGAGTGTGCTCTATTGTGAAGGTGCAGGGGTTTAACAGAGAGAGAGAGTGAGATAGACTAAATCCCCTTCGATGTCCTTCGATAGGAACGTTGGTGACACTGGGTTGGAAAGGCGCCGAGGTGGTCACAGCTGTGTTCCCGAGCCTGAATGGCTGAGGGGGGTTGGGGAGGTTGTGAGAGTGTATTATGTGTGTGTGCGGGTGGTGAATTAGTGGAGGGTTAAAGTGGGCGGCTGTTGGGACTGGACACAGCGGATTAATTATTATAAATCATCTCCCAGGCCACATGTTTATGGCTGCTACTCACATTATTGTCTGACTTACCGATTTCCATCTTGCACACAGTAGTGGATGTGCTGTGTGTGTGTGGGTGTTTGTGACAGGAGAGGTCCGGGGTTGAGTAGAAGAATAGCTCTGCTGTTTTGTGACAATGGCCCATATTTCATTCTGACAGCAAACATATCACTGTAACGTCTTTATGTGGTCGCTGCAAATCTCCGGATTAGCCATTGGCTGGGAAGGGATGGCTGTCATCAAACTGAGAGGTGTCTGAAATGTCAGCTTGTTAACTTGACCTTGTAGGCAAACTGAGGGCATCAGTCATTACATTTAGCTTCAGTACCTGTGCAGAAACAACAACTTCCCGAAGGACGAGAATACAGCGTTTTATTCCAGGGGAACAGGAGCGTTAGGGTCAGGGATGGGATTTGCTGAGAATGCATGTTTTTTTTTTTTTTCCCTGTTCTGTCCCGTTGTATAAACACACAGTTGCACACATTTCCTCCAAGTAACTTCTCACTCCTCTACCTGCTGGCCTTTGAGCAGCCTCTCTACTTCAAACACCAAGTTCAAGGGAAGCTCATCAGTAGTTGCTATGGGAGAGAGGAGTTTTGCTCATTCACATGCCCCTCCACACGGACGTGACTGAATTTCCAGCATGCAAATTCAAACTGGTGGTGCCGTGGTCGCAAGCTTCCCCCAAAATCTCTTCTAGCTGTGGCATAATTTGTGCTCTGACCAGCAGCATGAATCAAAAATTCATGCCCGAAGGGGTTGGTATTATCAACAAAGCATCAAAAAAAACACTGCGTGGTGCAAATATGAAATAATCACATTTTAATTCCTATTTTTGATTGATGCTCATTTTTGAAGCAATGTTACAAATTTAAAAAGAAAAAAAAAAACAAAAAGATGAACAAACATTATCCCCTCACAGGCAACAGCCCGCAAATAATTAAATGAATGAATAAATCGCTGCGGAGAAATATTAATCAGTTCTTACACTCATCTGTGAGGGAGGAGGTGGCTCGTGCGCCGCGTGGTGATTGGTGGGAACAGGAAAAGACGGACACACACACTCAC
>OMNN01000485.1:0-19783 GCA_900302755.1 Chromis chromis | reverse complement strand
TTAATCTTTCACTGTTCTATCACTTTTATTGCCCACTAAGCTCCAGATCTTAAAGCGTTATTAATTATTGTTTTCCAGACTGTGTTTCAGGGTAATTTGTGGCTGCCTTCTAACTTAGCCGCTAGCTGTTAGCAAAGCCCTAGCCACTGTGAGAGAAGCTAATTTCCTGGTTTGTGGCAACAGCTTGTGTTTCTTGTTCAGTTTTTATAGTCTTTGCTTGAGAGACATTTATGAGACCACAGAGTGACTACAGACAGAGAGAGGCGGCTGCATCAGACCTGAAGGAGCACATTTAATTTATCAATAATCAGTCAATAATTTACTGATATTGATAATTGGAAAAAATCCTAATATTGGCCACAATAATCTGTCGGGCCAATAATCCATCTACGCTTAAGTCAAAGTGCAGTGTCTGTGATTTTAAAGTCAAAGATAAGCACAGTTCAGAGTATATTTGTGTCGGTATATAGAGCCTATATTGAAAACCCTTTAACTGCCTCTTATTTAGAAAATGTTGTGAATTTGGAGACTGAGCGATGAACAGTCTTAATGTGATATCAAAGTCATGTTCCCGCCCGCCAAACTATATGTCATGTACACCGATCAGCCACAACATTAAAACCACTGACAGGTGAAGTGAATAACATTGATCATGTTGGTACTATGTGGAGTTCTGCTGGAAAACCTTGGATTTTACCATCCGTGTTGATGATACTTCGCCCAAGATGTTGATTTGACCTCCAAACTTCCTAGACCCCATTCTGATCAAGCATCAACAGGATGCAGTGGAACAAGTTTGATTGACAGAGGCCCCACTGCACAAGCCAGAGTACCCAAAGGATCCACTGCCAACGTCCCGGTGCCAGACCCCACAGGACACCCTGAGAGGTCCTCTTGTCCATGCCCAATGGTTCAGAGCATTTTTGATGACATAAGGGGGACCAACACAATATTAGGCAGGTGGTCATAATGTTATGCCTGATTGGTGTAAGACTTATTCTAAGGACAGAGTAGTATAAAACTATAACAAGGGAGGACAAACAGTTCAGCAGAGAGCCATGCATTCTCCACAACAGCCAGTGTCATGATTTAACAACTATAACTAAAGAATGAAGGGCTAATCAGCTGGTGAAGAGGTGTCTTATTCCAAGCAGCACCTGCACTGTTTTGTGTATCCATGCCATGATGCTTAGATCCGCTGAATAAGACGGGTAACCTGCCATTGAATCCCAGGACTTGGATGTAGGTACCCACACTGAGTCTCTACAAGTTCCAGGGGTGCTTCTTCATTGCAGATCCTACACTTTGACCCAGCCAGCCAAAAGAGGATTATATTGCACAAAGCAGGATCACATTATTCAGAATCACATTATTAAGGATCACATTTTCATAGAGTAATTGTAGAAAGCCAGAGAGGGCTGGATTAGGAGAAATGAGGAGCGGGACATGGCTGATGATGAGGAGGTGGAGTTTCATTATAAACCAAAACTCAATCAGGACAAGACCTGCAACTGACCCGCTGATATGGGTGGAGGTCGGTTAAAGTAAAGGAAGGACATTGGGAGACACTTTGACATTAACAGAAGAAAAGAAACAGATTATTTCGTTAACGGAGCTTTAACTGAAATGTTTTTTACTGAAAATAAATGTTACATTTATTACCTATTTGTGTCAGTGCCATGTTCATTTTCCTCTTTCTTATTTCTTTAATTCTTAAATAGAACTAGCTTTATGCTCTAAAACATGTCTGTTTCCTCCACAGAGAGACTGCTCCGTCTAGATCGAGAGGAGAGGCGCAAGGAGTATCGTCGTCAAGACTTCATATCTCTGGACAAGATACCAACCTGGAGAGAGGAAAATAGCTGTAAGAGAGACAGCTTTGTGTTTGAGATGCCGAGCGTCTTTCAAAACACTTTCGCATTACGGTAGTTTTTACACGGTTCAGCCAGATTGCAGCAGTGTTTTGTGCCAGAAAAGCTGAAGAAGCTGAAAGCTGATTTCAGATTTTTCATAAATAGACAAAAGGTTATTCCCCCAGCTGCACTAGAAATAAGGCAGTAAAACACAGAGGAAAGGAGCTACAGAATGACAGGGCAGCATTATGCATCCATTAAGTTAACTATAACAAGCACACTGTAAAATATTATACAGGAATTTATTGGAATCAACAAATCTGTTTTTGTTAACAGAAATATAAAGGTTTTCTAATTTCAAGTTTATTCAATTTATAATTAATTGTTTTTAATTTCCAGACCACTTTAGAACATCTACCATAAGCTGTTCTGACTTAAGGTCCTTTCACTTGAAATATTGAGTTCAATAAATTAATTGTTGAAGTCATCTCAACTCATTAAATTTGTTTTTTTAAAGACACAACCCTTCCCAGTGTGTACTTTTTGAAAGTAAAAACACACCAATGATTCTCTTTTATGTAGTTTGAAGAAAAAGACAGACTGTCTGTTTTTCATACATGTGGTAAATTAAGTAAAGGTTCTTTCTTTTCATAATAATGAAAACCGTAACCATAAAGGTTATTTTAAATTATATTCAGAAAGGGATACGGAATAAATTCAATACAAACCTTCATAATGGTCAACAATGTTTTCATTATTTTCTTTATTTTATAATGTAACCCAGTAAGTCACTTGGAGCAGATTAATAATATCTTTGAAGTGACTCTGATTTTCTCAGTTTGAACAGTTAAAACTCTGAGATAAACCAACAAAGGAGCAAATTCATGATTTGCAATTAAATAAACAAGACAGACCTCAACACTGCAGACCATTTTAATTAAGCTGAAATAGATTTGTTAGTTCAAAACAACCTCAGCTGCTCAATAAATTAACATACTGACATCACCCAAACTACAAGGGTTCACAATATCTAATGAAGATAACATTAGCTGTTAGTAGCACAGATTGTATTTGTATAATACAGCCTGTTTATCCATATTTTTAAGTTAAAAGAAGTTGTGTTTTATGCTGTAAAGCAAAACTACATGTGGTAAATTTCTGTGTAGTAAGGAAAATAAAATATAGTAGACATTTGTAGTGTCAAAACAAGACCAACCTTGATTCTAAAAATCTTATTTGAAGTTTTTCTGCAGAAAAAATGCAAAATTCTATTATGTTTACAATCCCTCGACTACTAATTAAGGCCATTGCTATATTAGATAAATTAAACTCAGGGGACCTTAAATCTGATTTTGTGTTAAGTCAGTTTTTCTGTCTGTGAAATGCACTCTGAGTTAGCACATACTGTGTCCACAGTATCTGCCGGTACTTGTAGTATTTTTCTGAGGTTGCAACTATGTTATAGTATATTCAGAAGAAATATCAACAAGATTTTTTTCTTATATTTTTACTAATACATACAACAACATTGTGATGGTTAACTTTGAAAAGCGAGATTCTAAGAAATGTGATTTTAAATGATTGGAAGAAGATTATTTGCTAAAACTGGAAAAAGACATGCCAATATTGCTTTCTAGTTTATTGTACAACATACCCGAAACTTTGTATATCTATTGCTGAATTGTAGACAATTGTTGGTATAAAGGGAGTCGTGTAACAAAAAAGCCTCACCACACTGACAGAAATCAAGAAAATCCTCCCAGACTTCCCTTTTTCATTTTGGTATTGCATTCCATTCCATAAAAGCCCACGCTGGTAACTGAACTGTGGATGCTGTGGTTATATGGTTAACTTAATGGTTATCCATTAGGTCAGCATGGCTCTTGAAGAACCTGCTTTCAAAGTAAAGCACTGTTATTATTAGTCGTCAGCATGACATGTAACGTCATTCTGGCTTAACATTTAATCTGAGAACTTGGACAAATACCTAATGCTGCATGTAAGTCAGGTATTGAAGAATGATGGAATTACATGTTTTATGCAAAGCAGAAAGCTCAGAAGAGCTTTAAAGCATATGGCACTTTATGGTTTTGATATAAAACCTGCAGACGACAGTTTATGTTCAGTGATGTGAGGTACAATTGCAACTTTGCGAAGAGAGCTGGGTGATGTGCATACACTTGTTGTAGGGCTGAAGAATTGTTTAATTGATAAATCAGTTTCACATCAAAATTGTGAAAAAATGCATTTAGCAAATTACAGAGACTGGTTATGCTGCGCATCCAACCCAGCATTTAAACTGTTAAAAAGTTGATAATATCCCCTTATCATTCTGCCTTAATATGTTGTGGTGTTTTTCTCTACATTAAATTAAAATGGGTATAGTAATACATTCTGGCAGTTTGTCCCTGAGCTGATGGATGTTCTTTAAAGACCAGTATGAAAGAGTATAAAACTACAAATTGTCACTGTCAAGTACACAAAATAGTCATGGCTCACCTCGTCTGGCTTGTTATTCACAGTACTTAGTACTTCATAAAAATGTTACCACACATTGCACCATGCAGATTTCTTTTTAATATATGAAAGAAACAAAGATTTATTTTTATTTTTATCAATGAGTGTTTAAGAGTGAGCAAAATAAGAATTAAAATTCACAGTATCTATGTAAAAACACTTTCTGGGCAGTACAGTGAATACAGTTTTGTTGCATTTTAAATATCTTGATATAGTATTGAGTTATAGGATGCACTGGAATAATGGATAAAGGGATTCTTAACGTCTTTATTTAATCATCATCATCATATTCATCATCACCACATTTAACTAAAGCACATCTGAGTCATAAACCTAGTGTGACTATACAAATAAAGTGTGTATGTATTCAGTGATGCTGCTTTATGTTTATGTTCGTTCTTGAATTAATGCAACAAGTTGTCTTTTTTATTGCAGCCAATGACGAAGAAGGAAAAGAGCTGACAGGTGGAGGAGGGCTGAGCGACAAAGTATCTCTTTACAAAGGAGATATTACCGTCTTGGAGGTGGACGCCATAGTCAATGCTGGTAGGCACTCTGTCCTTTGACCTTTGTGAGCTGTTGGATAATTCTTGATGCTTGCAGACGGCTCAGCTATTAAACTGTCCTTGGCTGCCCTCTGCTGTTAAGATTCAGGAAATGCTGGTACTTGAGGCATTGCACAAGTGATGAGCATAACTGAGGCAAATCTGTTAAACAGGACATCAGATCTCATTGATCTGCCTGCCCATAGGCTAAAATACAGTATTATTTAGAGTGCAATTCCAGCTCTTTGTCCTACCTTGTGCCAGTGAAACAAAAGGGTTCATCACCAAATAACTTTCAATGTGGTTCATGACATTGGCTAATAATATGGTCTGCACTTCAGTGGTTATCCAGTGCTTTTCTTGAGGAAAACTTGGTAAATATATATATAAATGAGTAAAAGAGAGGACGCAGAAGCAGCGAAGGTTAGCAGAAATGCTTTTTTTTCAGGGCTGCACCACTGTTATGTAATTTTCTGCAGTCTGCTCACAACCTACACACACAGTTAGAGGTGCTAAAGGATTGCTTTACCTGTTGCTGATACAGCTGATCCTTGTGACAGTTTCGCACCTATAGAGTTGATATTTCCACAGCATAGCAATGTAGCAGCAGTATATAATCATGGTCTCCACTGGCTGTCTGCAGTTGCTGTGTTTCAGAACTTTTCTTTCTTCATGCAGTATTTGCAAACACGTACATGTACGCATTACAGTCTACTAAGCAGTGTGCATCTTGTGTGAAATTAATGCTCTGCAATTTATGCAAGATTAATAGATGTGAAAAACAGACTGCTCTGTTGGATAGGGCTAATGAATTTAATCTATTATGTAAATACCGATCCTGATGAGGATAGGGTGACACTGCATTCTGAGTCATCAGCATCATGTAAAAAAACAAAGATAGCACACCTAACAGACACCTGGCACACACCTAAATGTCACGGCAGTTGTATTGCTTTATCAGTATTTTGACCTTTACAAATGTAGCACTCAGTGGTTATTATACAATTCGAGGATTTTGTTGTTGTAGTTTTGTGCTAACTGCTATGTCACTCTCTGCTTTGTAGCGTCTTTGTTGTTTGTGCAGTTATCTGTTTTGCTGTTGCTGTTGCACTCATTGCATTACTTGCACATGTTGCACTGCTGTTTACAGGGCTTTGATTTCATTATTCACTGTATATTTTTATTGTTAGCATTTGACACTTTATAGTGTATTTTTCACTTGAGTATATTTTTAAATAGTTTTTCTATTTTCTTTTTTATTTGTGTTGTGGTGGTGGTCACGTTACTCTTCCTGCTTGCTATTTCTATTCTATTCTATTCTATTCTATTCTATGTCTGAATTGCTTTACTGTATGATTTTAAATACATAATTCTCTATAGATAAAGATTAAGTTAGAATTTGTATTTTATTTCTGGTAAGACCAGTGAGACGCATACTAGTGTTATAGTACGTATTCTTATTATACAGACAGGCATGGAACCCTCTTTATTTGCACTTTTACCCCATTTTGTTATAGACTGATTTAAAGTGTATGTCCTTTACGTATCTCACAAAATCAAGGTTAAGGTAGTATATAAAGTGACCACTGTTTCTGTGGATAGAGAAATAGGGCACATGAGAATTGAAATAAGGTTCGGGAGGGAACATTGCAGGTTTTTGTTTCAAACCGTTGAAGGCTATTGTAGCACAGGCAGGCAGTTTACTTCATCAGTTAATGCTGCCAGACATCCAGGCTCTGATTGAGCTACATGCTGGCCAGGAGGCAATTCGTTCTGTTTAGCAGCCTGTCAGAGGGTCTGAAAGGTTGAGGGAATTGCTGAAGCCTTTTATAATTTTTAGAAGGTCTCAAATCTCCCACTGCTACTCTATTCATAGTGCATTCTGCAGTTGTCTTTGCACAGGTGGTAGGACTGATAAGAACATATAATGGTGGACTTTGCTGTCCAGTTTTGTTTACCGTCTGTGCCAGTGCTGCACTGTAGCATGTTGTGAATGTAAATTTTAATGTGAAAGAAATGTTCCACACCATGTCTTTTTGTCAGTGGTAACAAAAGAGTCTACAGCATGACATTATTTTATGTATATAGTCCCTGCAAACTATTTATTAGTTAAATAGGCCGGACATGCACTGGTTTCTGTGGCTTTTGTCCAACTTTAGTGAGTAACATAGTTCTGTGCAAACATTGCGGATGTTGGGCAACATAGATTGATAAGATCTTTGGATAGCTTGTTCAACTCTTTGCCTTTCATCTATTCACTGCTTCCAATCTCTTGCCTGCAGTACTTCCATTTTCTCGTGCTGTTTTTCATTTAGGCTTGGCTGCTGTGTCTGAATTGTGGGACTTTTTCAGCGCTGTGGAAGTATTAGTCTAAAGCTTGATAAACTGTCAGAATGTCTTTTTCTCACGAGTCAAACATGAAGTGAAGGGAAATTAATTTTGCAAATTGTAGTTAAATGTGAAGGCTGGTGTGAAGGAATACATTTTAATTTTTTAATATATTTAGGCTAGTTATTATGCTGCTCTGTGTGTTGAGTTTAGATGTGAACTGAATCATGACTGCAGAAACTGGTTGTTGGTGTAATAATGGTCAGTTTGGTCCTGTGGTTGAACGTGGCAATTTACTATACTGATATATTGTTGCACCAGACTGCAATGTGAGATGGAATATTGACATTTCTGTCATTATGTATTGAGTCACAGCTCATAATTTATTATGGCACTGCTTAACTTTTACTCTCCTATCCTTAAGACAGCATTAGCACTCCAAGTGTAGCTCATTGAAATGAACAGTGACTTCAAAATGTCAGCTTTTGTGGAAATAAGAAACACTGCAGCGTGATTAGCTTGTTTGAAGCTGACGTATTTTTTATAATCACATAACTTTTTGAATAAATTTGCATTCCATTTGCAATACATTTATATGCCAACAACACTTTGAAAATTAGTGCAACAACATTTTGTCATGACAGCAGCAATATGTGTGTTGCAAAGGAGAAATGTCCAGCTTGGCACTGCTGTTATGGTTTCTGCCTATAGCTTTAAGAGGGTGTCAAGTTGCTTTATGTCCTCCATTAAAATTTAATTATTGGGCTCATTGAGTTTTTAATTCTTCTTTAATTCTGTTTGGCTGGAGGTTGCACAGGAGGTGCTCAAACTGTCACCTGTGTGAGAGCCTGGACAGAGCAGGAACAGGAGGGGCTGTGGTGACAATCAGTAAACTGCAGGGTTAGAGGGCAGGAGAGCCATATCATGACGAGATAGCTTGTGGTGCATCATCCAGTCTCAGCAGAAAGGCCTGACTCAGTCTCCTGTATAGAATGAGCCTCTGTTTTACTGTCACCATGCTGCATAAAATGTTGTGAGACTCATACTCATGCTCCTTGTACCCCTCCTCCTACTGTTTTATAGTGATGATGAAAATGATAGGGAGGAACACTGACACGGCCAAAATTATTGGTACCTTTATACTTAAAAAAGAAAAACCACATTTCTTTCTAAAATAAATAGAAAGTGCCAAAAGTAATTGGCATCCACTATTCTCTATTCCACAACTGATGAGACACATTGCTTTGATTTTTGATGTAGCATATTATTTTGAATAAGATAACAAATGGAAATGGCATTTACAAAAATATTTTGTAGCGCACCCTTTTGAGACAATTTTTAAATGCATATTCTGGGTCATTATCCTGTTGGAGGATCCATTACCTGTGGCCTGCACACAATATCAGAGCTCACTGACACTGGGTGGTATGGTTTGCTGCGCGGTGCCTTGATAATTTTCCGATTTCCCAGTGCCCTGCACAGACTCAGGAAAGCCACCTCGTAGCATAACTTGAGCCTCCTCCATGTTTTGCTCTGGGGACGGTCTCCTTACAAGCTCAGTTTGCTCTTCTGTGAATATAAGCTGATGCAACTTACAAAAAAGCTTTAATATTGTTTCATTGTTTCATTGTTTTAGGTTTCAGAGAAAATTTGTCCTTTGGACATATGAAACGATGATGGAGCTTTTTTTGTAAGTTACATCAGCTCTATGGTCCAAAGGAGACATTTTGTTTCTGAAGCATTATGTCTTGTCACTGTGCATTTTAGCAAACTGTGGCTTTTTAATGTTTTTTCCTTACAGAAGTTCTTCCATTGTGCCCACTTTCATTTAGAAAGCTGGATGTGGTGCAGCTTTTTATTGGCTCTGGACCTGAAGCCTCTTTTTGAAGATAGTCATGTAGCCTTTACCTTGACCATCCTATTTTAAAAATCTTTAAATATCTTTTTTTCTTTCTTGTGTTCCTGTCAAAGTAGGACTGGGTGATGCAGCTGAAAAGTTAAACACAATAAAACAATTTCAGTCCATTCATAACTATTGGTCTTTTTGATTCTAATGACCAGGAGAAAAAAGGTGTAATTTGAATTTACCCACTGTAGCGTACTTATCAAAGTACATGGATAATAATTTCAACACAACAACGAAAAAAATACACAAGTACATACAGGTATACACATAAATTAAAACAAATTGATATAAAGGAATGTAGAGGCTGGGCTAGACCAGGTATGACTGGACGGGGCTGCTGCACCCTGACGTCAAGTCTGTTAGCCCTCGGAGCAGGTCACAGTGAATGCGTTGCTTCGATGGAGGTGGTGGTGGGGTCACAGGGTCGTGGCTGTTTTTAGACCGCGAAGCCCATCTTGTAAGGGCAACTACTGGTCCCTGCAAGCTGCAGCCTTCTCCGGAGGGATCTGCAGGCGTGGGTGGAGGCAACTAGAGGCAACTAGAGGCCAGGGCAGGTGCAGACTAGTGTGCCTCTGAGGGCCAGTATGAAAGCCACAGGGAGAGTGAAAAGAGTGCAAAGGGGCTCCATTATCAATGTATGACAGGCTGTTTATGAGCCAGGGAGTTTGTTTATGCAACCAAACTTTACAGTCTGCATGTGATGCATTTAAGTGAAACTACTGAACATTCTACCAAACATTTTTCTTATTGCTATTATCACCAGTACATATGACTATCGTTTTATCGCCCACGCCTTTGTTCAAGCTCATGTTGTTGCATTCAGTGATGGAAAACTTTGGATTGCTTTTGCTACCTTTTATTTAAAGAAGCGTATTATAGTATTGAAGATTCCTGTGATTGTAATTGAAGACGATGGTGAGAAACCCAACCAAAGATTGCAGACTCTTTTGTTCTGCGTATTGATTCCCTAAATGTGGAATTCCTGCTCAGACAAGTACAAGTACAAGTTGTATTTTTCTCTTTTGTATAAAAGCTGTAGTACGTTCAGTATGTCAGTGAGGACTCTGTGTTATTCCATCATTATGACAAACACCTAGCAATTTCTCTGATTGCTAATTCATCCACTAGTAGAACATGTCTTTGGCATATATCTTTGGATTTGTATTGGACAATGATAGAAAAAGAAGACTATCACAGTTAATCAAGGCATGTTTGATAGAAAATTACAGGTTCACTTAATGTGGAAAGGACACTCGAACTGGGTTTTAAATTTAATGTATATCATTACTGTTGCTTTTACATGGCAAACACAAGATAATGACTTCCATTCTTCTTCTTGTCTGTGTGCATGGAGTTCATGTGAGTGCCACCATTCATCTCAAATCAGAATTAGGTTGTGAAGATAGCAGTGCAAAGTGGAGAGGACTACTCTTATCATGATGACTGTGGTAATTATGCACTGGGGTTGACTCCTAATCCATTACCTGCTGCAAACCTTTCCCATCTTTCTGTATTAGATCATTTTTTACAGGAGCCAATTTAGTGTGCACTGGGAATCTGGTTATGAATGCTATAAAGAACCTGAAGGGGTTGAGATGAGTTCAAGAAATTCAATTGGTATTCAGTCGTATGGAGCCACTTGTACTGCAGTCATCACAGGTTTGATGAGAGCAGTGACCCTCGAAGGGCAGAATACCATGATCCAGTGGAGATTGACTTTTATACCTTTTCTGATATGCAGTCAATTCAAACAGTGTTTGCCTGCAGGGTAGCTTGGCACAAAGGCAGCATTGTTTACCTTCATGGCCATTCATGCATAATGTATAGTACACAACCCCACATGTCCAGGTCTGGTCAATACTGAATAGACTGTAACTTTACTCTGTGTTCAGAGCAAAGTAACATGTAAAGGTGCAACTGTTTTTTTATTTTTTTTAAATAATGTTTTGTGGGTAATGTCTTGTCATTGTTTTAAATTATTAGTGCAAATTATACTAGAACATGACATGGATTTTATTTTAATGCATTTGACGTCAAGTTTGGATGAGCAGCATGAGAAAATGAAAAATGATAAAATTTGCAATATTTGAACCATCTAACATCATTCATGCATTATGAAAAGGCACAGCTACAAGCAAGTTTCTCTGAAAGTTAGTTATTTAAGAGTGAGGAAAGTACATGGTGGTCCGGGTTGATCCTTCCCCACTTATTAAAAACCCTCAGTGGTTGTGGTAGCACAACAACAGTGTAGGATAATGGTATGTAATGTCCAGAGAGTATTATGTGCTTCTCTGAGTCACAAGCTTTAATGGAGAGCACTGCCTTATTTATTACAGAATGACTCTCTGAGTGCTCTGGTAATATTTTAGCCTACAAAGCAGAAGGCTTTCCAGAATGAAATGTAGATGTGGCATTTTTATTCTCTTGCTGAGCTCTCAGTCTACAGACAGACTCCAAAATGACAGACTTTTCATTGTTGCTTGTCCCAACGTTAGGGTGCTTTTAAAGGTCTAGTTGTAATATATGACAACATATTCTCCTTTTCTGCATTGTGAAATTGATTTGCTGTCCAAATCCTTATTTTATTGCATCTGTCTAAAATGTTGCTGGGACACTATATTACTGTTGAAATGGGGGATTTTTTCCCCTTTAGCTAAATAGTTTGTCTCACCAATAAGCTCACACACACCAACACCTGATTTAGGCATGACATACCAAAGAACTGTGTCAAATTTCCAATGCCCTTTTTACTCTTCCATTTCCCTGAATGAGTGATAAAGCCTATGGCATCTGGTTTTGCTTCCTACTGTTTAGGGATCTTGTCAGCGTAGACTCTTCATTAGATTTTCTGTCAGGCCACGGATGTGCTGCACAACACACTCGGCCCCTAGAGAGTCTGGCTCGATGGGCCTATCTGTCTCTCTGCAGATTCACACTCTGTGCCATAACCTGCCTGAGTGATGCAGCCATGCTCCCAGCAATATGACTGCAATTCAGGGTCTCTCACTCTCTCTTTGTTCTTTCTTTCATTCTGGTGCCAGTTGTGTATCCATGCAAGTACACACACAAACACACACAGTGAGTCGTGTTTCCACCATTTCCGAGGACTTTACATTGACTTCCATTCATTTCCTGGATGAGTACTGTAACCCTAACCATAATTACAATTTGCCTACCTGAAATTGTACCCTAACGTTAACCTACACCTAAAATTAATGTCATAATAAAATGTAATTGTTTATCGTATGGGGATTTGATTTTTGTCCCCAAAAGTGAAGCCATTCCCCACAATATGGTAGATTTATGTTCCCACAACACAAGTATTACAAGTATATATGTACACATATAAACTACATTATAAACCATGGCAGAAAACTGGTAACTTCTTGAACAAACTTGTGATTGTTGCACTGTCACGCCAAGAATGAAAATCAATGCCCCTGGCTGAGAGAACTTGCTGCTCTGTTGAACAGTGAAATGACTCCGGTGAGTGGGTTGCACTGGGTCTTGCACTAAAAGGTCCAGTTAATCGTATCACCTCTGAGAGAGGTACAGCACAAGGACAGGGTTTTCCCTGCCATCACTTTGTAAATGTGAACTGAGGTGACAAACCAGCTGGTGAGCTTCCCCTTCCTCCGATTTCAGCTTGATTTCTCCCTTCCCAATATCCAGTGAGCCCTGCAGCCGGCCTCGGTGTTTGGTCAACATCAGCGCTGTTTACCTAATCTCTGTGGCCTGCGTAGTGCCAACATGGCCAAATAGAAATAATTTTTCATGAGGTGTTGCTAATGGAAAGTAATCATGGGAATCTGTGCTGTCAGTGTGTGTCCGTCTGGCACTTAGAGAAATGTTTACAATTGCTTGGACTGCTAATGGTCTATGACCGTATTGAGTGTTTGAGAGAATGATCCTACCCTTCCTACCCAGTCACGCACTTTGTGACCCAACCCACATCCTCTCTCCCTCTAACACGAACACATACACCTTAAAACATAAATAACACACACCTACTCAAAGCGAAGGCCATGAAACTGAGTCTATGTCTTCGGAGACAGTTGCCAGCGCTCATGAAGAGACCCATCATTCAGGTCAGGTCCACACTTGTCTCCCTGGTGGACACAGAACTTAAGTCATCGTTGTCAAGGTCAGAACGTCGCTGTTTGCAGCCATGTTTTTCTTCCTGCCCCCGTCGCCTCTGTTCCACCGGCCCCTCCCCGTCCTGAAACAAACATTTCAAAACACCTTGCCTTATGCTGCACACACGCCAGATCTCATCCATCAGGCCTGTGAGTAATTGAGAGGGTATTCAGATGGGAACATGAGGAAATTGTCTCTCACCACCTTCTGTTTCTCATTTCTTGTGTCCCACACAAGTTGAGGGGTCTTTGAAAATGGTAATACCCATAGAGGTCATTTATAGAGCACGGACCAGAAAACAGGTAGTTAAAAAACAAAAAAAACAAAGGCATTATTTTTATTCAATAAAGAAAATGTACTCTTTTTAGTGGTTTAAAGAAAGCCATTACTAAAAAAATACTTAAAAAAAACAACAACATATTGCTTTTTGAGTGGGTACTTAGAGATGGCGGTTACAAAATGACTCACATTGTACCCCTACGCATACATTATGAGAAGGCCTGTGTGTGTGTGTGTGTGTGTGTGGTAAGTGTATGAGTTTCTGAAGTGGATGAATATTTTTAAGCAGTATAAAGCTTCCATTTAACAGGTAACATCGCAGGCAGAAAACCAGAAGAATGGATTCAGTGCTCATGAAGCTGATGTATCTATTGACCTGTAGGGGGCACTGTGGCTCCATTAACATATCACTGACATCTCTGATAGCAGAGTAAGTTTGAGCGGTGGGATGACTGAGATGGTTCTGCATTTCAGATGGATAAATCCCCTTTTTCTGCTTTCCCTTCACACATGTTTCCTAAGAAATGTTTGTGGTAACAACTGGAAATTCCAATGCATCCTACAGATTTTCAACATCTGCTTCTCCAGTAGCTTAGAAAAACGTCCAATATTGTGATGTTTTTTTGGAAACAGAAACACATTTTTGGAACAAAATGAAACACTTTGCAAAAACAGAGATGCTGAATTTGAAGCTCAGCACACGGATTTCGGCTGTTATACTATATTTCCGCTAAAGAAGTGAAAGTGTGTCTGTGCTGTACACTTCTTTGGCTCTTGCAGACATGTGGAGATAAAGCGAGTGTGTAGTTGTATGCACAAAAGATGGAGTGTGATCTATAAGGGAATGTGGGGAGATGCCGGGTGAGACTAGCTCCTTATTGGTAGAGTGAAGCAAGGGTGAAAGGAGAAGGTTGGAGAAATCAACCCCTGACTGCTGACTGTTTCTCTGCACAATCCCCAGACAGTGTGCTCTGCATTGTCATCAGCAGGCGATTCACTGGTCTTGACAATGCCCCTCTTTGAGCATCAGTTCATTCTCCCTGCTTCTGTTCTTATAATGTTCACCTCAGTTCCCTCCTCTCATTTTCTCAGTTAATCTCTAGTCCTGGAAATGCTGTAAACCTTTGCAGAAACAAACAAATGCAAGCCATGTACAGCAAGCCCAGAAAAGTGTGCACCTTAGCAGAAATACTGATGAGCTACTTGGTTACACGCCTGCAGTGGCAAGTTTTCTATAATGGCTTTCTATGTATAATGGCTAGGTAATGGTAATGGTCCAGGTAATGAGCAACATAATGTCACAAGTAAGTAAAGGAATATAAAGCACACATTTTGGCGAGGGATGTGATTTTCTTTCACCAGACACTGCATTCAGTGATTTTATGCTTCAGCTTCACAGTTCTGGTTTCCTCAGAGGAGAGGCAGCGGTTCAAATAAATTCACGCTATACTGCATATGTAGTCATGTTATAGCAGGAATAAAACAATTCAATGCAGCGTTACTGTGACTAAGTCTCTGTCAAAATTCCACCTAGAACATCAGCACTTTATGGGGGATATATAATTATGTCCTCACCGTTTCTCTGTGAGCTAAACAGAAATATCACTCCATAGAAGAGGGCCTCAAAGCAACTGAAATGAAAGACTGTGATGTTTTCTGAGTAGCTGAGTAAATGAGAATACAATCCTATAACCCTCGGCAGTTCATTCAATATTTGTGAGCATGTACAAGTTTCTCTGTGGAACCAAGGGCCGTATTCATAAAAGTAGCTCTCAGCTGGCCATTTTTGAATGCATTTTGAAATAACCGTTGTTTCACTATGAGTTTTAAAAGTTTTACTTGAGAGTAATTCTCAGAGGAATATGGCACTTTTACATTTCCAGAGGGTTATTTGTAAGTTCTTCTGAGGCGAAGGTTTGCTTCTAACTAAGCTGTTGCAGCAGGGAGTAAACACTAAGAGGAGATGCAATTTCACTCTTAAAAAAACAACATATTTGTCTCAAATAATTTTAAATGAGTTAGCTGGAAGTACTCAATCCTCTACTTAACATTTCAGCGGTGTATATGGTAATGCTCAGCATCTTTATGTTGCTGTGGTTAACCCTCAAGATTCATTATGATCCAAGTGTTTAATTTCTCAAATTCAACATCTATGTATCTTTTGGAAGATATCTATCCATCCATCCATTATCTGTACAACGCTTAATCCTCTGCAGGGTTGCGGGGGGGCTGGAGCCCATCCCAGCCGACTTAGGGCGAAGGCAGGGGACACCCTGGACAGGTCGCCAGTCCATCGCAGGGCCACACACAGGACAGACAACCAAACACACTCACATTCACACCTACGGACAATTTAGAATAGTCAATTAACCTCAGCATGTTTTTGGACCGTGGGAGGAAGCACCCGGTGAAAACCCATGCTGCACAGGGAGAACATGCAAACTCCACACAGAAAGATCCCAGGCGTCCTAACCGGGACGCGAACCGGGGATCTTCTAGCTGTGAGGTGATGGTGCTAACCACTGAGCCACCGTGCAGCCCATCTTTTGGAACTAAATCAAGTAAAATATTTATTTAGCAACACTAAATTTTCACTCCATTATTTAGAATAAATTGAGGAATGTAACAGCTCAGTGTTCATCCAAAGTGTTATCTTTTGTGGTACAGGTAATTTTGTCACCTGCAGTCACCTGCAGATTTGTATCACTTCCTAATTTTTGTCATAGGCAGATACGCCAACTACTGCTGATACGACTGCTACTACTGAAAAGCATTTTGTTGGTTTAAATTTTTAAAGATATATTTTGTGCATTGGTATTTCTTTATCTATGTTTTGCAGTAAATATTTTACTTCCTGTCCTAATCTTAGATTAGATTCTGCCTAAAAAATCCTTTAAGAAACAAGTTTTCCTCAGCAAATGTTCTTTACAATATTTACTGAACAGTCATAACTTTCCAAATGATTATTGAGATTATTTATTTTTTGCAACTGAACTGTGTATAAATCATAGTTTGCCAAAAGATATTTCTAGAGTAATATTTGTATTTATATTATAGATTTGTGTTTATGTTTTTCATGTTCTTTACATAGTGGCTGCATTTTTTAACATTGGTTCATCCTTATTTTTTACCTCCTCAAAGTTGCAATGAGTCGCTACTTTTAATAGGACATTAGAGTAAACATTAAGCTGGATATTCTGTAGGTGACTGCTGTGTGATATAATATATCAGACAGCTGTCAGCAGTCCGTGAAAATGTGAAGGCCATTATGTTGGAGAAATTTATAGTTTTTACTGTTTATTTTTAGGCTGTTTATACCTAAATTATGTTTTATAGCAGCACTGAACCAGAAAATACAAACATTATCCTAGAAAATCACCCAAGGTGCTATGAGGGAGACCTTTTCTGTCTTCTATAATGAGCCTGGTTTATAACAGCAGCAGCCTTTATTAGATTAAAACGAGTAAGGTATACATTTAACACAGCATGACTTTTGAAACCGTGCATGAATGCAATAAATTTAAGATGAAAGGAGAATGACAAAAAGCTCTTAACTGTGATGGCCCTGACCGTAAAGAACATTGCTGAATGCTCGGTAACAGAAATTACTCCATCCCTATAAAATGTGCTGACAGTCAGAGCCTTTAATTCACACACATTTATGTATATAGGAACTATATATATAATATAACACTTCTTTATCTCATGTATTTTATTAAACTCTACATTCCTGGCAGGAATTAACATGAATTACAGAAAATAGAAAATGATCATGTCACAGCATTTTATATTGTCTTTACCATAACTTGACATAGTAATGCCTTAATGTGCTGAAAATGTCATCTGAGTCTTTTTTTCATGGTGAACGTGATGAACTGACCTGTGATGATATTTTAATCGAATGTGCTTTATCTATTGTCCAGACAGAATGAAATGTATTCATGGCAAATGCACTGAACTCCAGCAATCGACAGCAGCTGTCAGGGGCTGCGTGGCTGCACAGTTGTTGTCCTCGCGTATGATAATGAAGCACTGACTGGACATCCTGATGAAATGGATTTCCCTTCTGTTGACACAAGTGATTGTGTGGTTACTGTAGGGCTTAGAGAATGTGGACTCATTATACACAAAGACCTTTGTTCAGCGGACTGGTAATAGAAACGAGGCGAGGTTCTGTTGGCTATGATGAACGGCGAGCTTCGTGTGAAATGTCCACCAGATATGATTTTATTAGGTGTGATTGAGTTATTTTTTTGAAAGGCCTTACAGCTTACAAGTCAGTGTTCGATGAAACTACGCTGCAAACAGTGAGTGCTAATGAACTCCATCAGTTTTCTAAAATCGGAACCCATTTGGGCTCATTTATGACAAAATGATCTCAACAGTGTTTATTGCAGACTGTGTTAGGAGAAAGTACTGTTTACTGCAGGGTTTTATTTCTGCAGTTGGTCATTTAAGACAGTTATTATGGTAACAACGCCTTGCATATTGAAAATTTTGAGTCAGATGCTTGAAATGTCGTACTGTGATACAAAGTCCCCAGTGCAACACAGTGATTTTATGTTGACCAAGAAGTTAGATTGGATTTTATTTCCATAACAGAGTGATGCATGGGAAAGAATTTTTCGATATGAGGAGAACAAGAGGAGACTGAAAAGAGAATGCTTGTGTCTTAAGTGCCAGTGAGTGAAGAGGTGGTTAATGCAGCAGGGTTCACAGGGTTGCATATATAGAGTAGTTATAGACAAGCTGATGATTTGTTGTGATGTACAGGGGGAGAGCAGTGGGACCCGACTTGGAGGCAGCGCGACCTCAAACAAACTGCATTTGTTTAACCTCGCTCAGCTGTGGAGCTATAATGGGATGATGGCTTCTGCCATTAGCATGATGAAATGGACAAATAAGTGACTTTAGTGAAACCCACTCAAGTAAGGGGTTGCAATTTGGCTGGCCTTTAATGCTTCAGCTGGCTATGGAAACAATTTTATCTCTTTAATACAATCTTCGCCCCCCCTCCATGCACAAACAAAGCAGATTAAAGGTTCCCAATAAGGCGAAGACTACACTGTGATGCCACTGAATTCCCACTACTGTGGGTGGCATTGGGGTTTTTGTCTGCTGTGTGTGGACACATGGCGAGAAACACCCTGAACACAAAACTACTGCTCCAGTTCAGTTCCATTGTACATATACTTTATTCAGTTTATTTAAGCAGGGTTAAGGTCTTGGATTTCTTTTATGACGGGTACCCCACTGGACAACAACAGCACATTATGTACTGCATTAAGTTAGGGTGAGAACTATAGATAAATCTTTAGGTTGAACAGAAGACAGATAGGTAGAGAGATAGATAGAGGACATAAATACATAAAACTTAGAATAGATTTATACAAGATAAAAAAGGGTACCTTGTCTGCAGAGCAGTGAAATCTCCCTGTACTATATCTATATCTAGGTTACAGCGTTATTGTGTTGTGTTTCAGTATGATGATGAAGAGCTAATTATATCTCAAGTGGCTGAAACTCAGGCTGTTACAATAGTCAGCTTCTAAGCAGCTTCCACAGTCCTCTCTTTGATATGAGCACTCAGGAAACAATCCTTCATCGCCTTTTTCTTGCCTCTCCTGCCATGAGCAGGTGTTGATTGATCTGTAAGCATGTAATTTGGTGTGGATGAATGTGGAAGAGGGAAAAGTTGAGCAAATGAGAAGATCTTGTGTTTATCATCGTCATGAGGTTGTTTTTTTCTTTCATGGGCCTTGCCACTTCGACAAACATGAAGACAAGGTGAATACACATTGTATATTTATAGATATAATGAAAAGCTGCCAGGTGAGGGGAAAAGAACAGGGAAGAAGAGAGAAAGGAGGAAGTTCTGACAGACAGCAGACTCGGAGGAGGATGTTGTGTACCCTCAGCAGATTTAATTTCTCATGTTCTCGGGATAATCAAGCACCACATGGCCATCCTGCAGCCACTGCAGTCCCCAAGGGGCTGCGACATGTTGTTGATGAAACACATCACATTACAGCTGATACAGGTAACTTTATCATGTCAGAGTGGGTGTCTTGACAAGTAGTGGAAAAGATGGAACAGTTTCATGCTGTATGGCCAAAGGGTTAGAAAACCTTTTACTAGTACACTCAATTGCTCCTTTAATTACCCCCTTCAGTTAGGTGATATCTGTTCTGAATACGTCCAAAACGACAATGCTAGGC
>OMNN01000484.1:2784-13524 GCA_900302755.1 Chromis chromis | reverse complement strand
TTCATATATAATAAGTACAATGTCATACATACATGTGAGATAGTTATATAAATATATACATATATGTATATATATATTTATTTTTTATTTTTTTAAGATTTATTTTTGGCCTTTTATGCCTTTATTAGATAGGACAGTGGATAGAGTCTGAAACAGGAGAGAGTGGGGAAGGACATGTGGTAAATGGCCATGGTCGGAATCGAACCCGGCACAGCCGCTACGTCTCTGCACTTGGGTCATGCGACATAACCGTTAGGCTATCGGGGCGCCCAGATAGTTATATTTTAAAGGGGAAATGATGGGGTTATTGTTTATTAACGTTCCAGCAATGTATTTCACAACCTTGTTAGCAACTTACTCTGAAAATACTGCTTGACTCTACATCACTCATCACTGTCTGCACTTCTGCACTGTATCAGTCAGATCCATGTTTAAAGAATGGACAGGATTGGGAACATCAACATCACATCGTCTGATAAAATGCAAATACTGTATTGTCTTTTTGGAATTTAGAAGTTTTTGGAAGTCTTCAGTTAAACAGCCTATGTTCTGAAGGAAACCTGGTTTTTGCGATGAGGTTGATGCTATATAAAGTTCTATCATCTGCATAAAGATTGACTTTTCAGAGCTCGGTTGGGTAAAAAATATTCTTTTTGTTCAGGGTAAATGGGCCTAATATTGATCCTTGAGGGACACCTTTATCAACCATCTGGGGACTTTAAGAGTTTGTTGCAGAAGCATCTAAACCTACAGAAAGCAGCTCATTTAAAAAAAAAATGCTGCGGTCAATAAAATTAAAAGCCTACGGTCGATAAAAGCAGCTGCAGCAGTTTTCTAGTCTTTCAATGACAGAACATCTTTGTTAAAACTTTCCTTTATTGTGATATATTAATAAAGCTAGAACTGTTTGCCTGCAATGTTCTGATGATGTTTTAGGGATGTTGCTGACATATTAACGAATGTTACCCAATGTTACATGACTACGTGATAACCAACGGGCGACGTTCTCAGCGCAACAGTCGGAAACGTTTATAGAACAAACAAACAAAAAAAAAAAATATCTAGCTGGGCTAAAAGCAGGTCTAAATGCTTACCTATATGCCTAAACACCTAAATGCTGACTTTGTTATCCTCCTAAAAGCCACCAAGTTGATTGCAGAGTTTTGGTACAAGTATTTTGAAAATATGTTTATGTATGTATAAATTTCCTACTTCAGACATTATTTCCACTGCTTGCATCCCGTTCTTCTGCCGTGGTTTAATGGCACCAACAGTTGATCCCGAGGTGATTAACTTCTAATATTCAGCCGACTGCATTTATTGACATTAACGTCATGGATTTAGTAGCAGAGCCGCTGCTGTTGCTGTGGGTGTATTTTGGTTTTAACCCAAAGAAAAAGGAGAGCTGAATAACTTGGAGGAGGCGATTTGTTGGAATTACAGCAAAAAGGTGGCAATCAAAGGCACTAATGCAACCAATGGAGGTATACAATGAACAGAAAAGGATCATTAAAGGATCATTAAATTGCAATTATTTCTGTGAAATTAATTGGCAATGAAAATTTCAGGATTATGACTGCTATTGAAGCACTGGTTTTGCCTTGTTAGTTTCCCATTTCACTGTTCAAAATACAAATGACGATTATAATTGGACACAAAAACCTGATATCTGAGTTTGTTTATGCTCTTCTTTTCTTGTGCTGCATTTTCACACTGTCTCTTCTACTTTCTCATGAGTGTTTTCCTCTCAGACTCTCACACAAACACACAAACTTAGTATTTTCCCAGAAAGTCGTGTTGTAGTCTGGACGACCCCTTGATCCCCACTACCATAATTCAACATGGCAGCAGTAGTACAATAACACATACAGACTCAGACCATCTCCTTCCTCTGTCTGGGTACGTTTTTTTATCCACCGAGTTGTTTTTCGACTTGCTTATTTCCTTTTCTCTGTGTTTCATTAATCATGTTTTGTTTCACAGACAACCAGAATACCAAACGAAGATAAGACTTTAGTGTACGTGACCGTGCATCTCTGTCTGTTTTGTGCAGGTTTATTGCGGTCATCACTATGACTGATGGGGATTATGACTACCTGATAAAGCTCCTTGCCCTGGGGGACTCCGGCGTGGGGAAGACCACGTTCTTGTACCGATACACTGACAACAAGTTCAACCCCAAGTTCATCACCACAGTCGGCATCGACTTCAGGGAAAAGAGAGTGGTGAGTTCTCGAATCTCTCGTATCGCAATTCTGAGGAACAAAAGCAAGGGAGAATGTTGCTGCTAATTTATCTTCAGCTTCATCTCAAGTTTTCAGCCGCTTGTCTGATGTACCTTACGCGCAGGTGATGGAGGCTTGGTTGCCATAGTTACCGTGGCATTTTTGTCCACGCATTTTTTCTCTGGGCTTCACTTATCAAAGAACAAACAGTGGGTCAGGTCAGGTCTGGATTTTCTGCTGCTTTTTCTCCCACAGTGGCTGCAGCGCTGAGTCACACTCGACTTATTATAACTTATACATGAAAACCAAGGATCAGATCCAGGCTGGATAAACAACCCGGCGGAATGAATTATCTGTGAAAAGATGGCGTAGGTTAACTAGTTACTTTCTGCAATAATAAATGGTGTGATATTCATAAATGAAAAACAAAAGACCTATGAGCCGAAACAACGTGACGACTTGCAGACGAAGCAAATAACAATGATTATCTGGTAACAGCGGCACCTGTCAAACTCCGGGATACAACAGATGGTTAGCGAATAGCAGGTGTAAAGACTTGAATGACAAGAACTAAATCGATTGGGCCAAATGACTGGATCGGAGCAGAACTGCAAGACTTGTTGTCATCATGTTAAACAGAAGTAGTCCTAAAAAGCTGGAAACTACACCGTGTGACCTGCTGTTGGTTTCTGGCTCAGACTGATCTGTTCTCCATGCTCTGTCATGGATCATTTATAATTATAAGAACTGAATAAATTACCGGGGCTGTAATTGTTGTAATTGTGCAAAAGCAACTCCCTCCTTTTGGAGGCTGTCATATGGATCCTGATTCTGTTTGATGCTGCAGGTTTCTAATAAGCTCAGAGGAAATAGTCCTAAACACTTGGAAGCGACATATTTTTGCTCCAGCACTGTCTTTGTTATCATGTTAGCATACTGGGATTAACATTTATCTCAAAGCACCACTGTGTCTACAGTAAGTATAGCCTGACTGTGGACTCTTAACTTATGTATGACAATATTACTCTTAGGTTTCTTTTTTTCAGACAAAGAGAAAATAGGAGATGTTCGTTTACCTTACATGTTTCGACTGACAGCTTCAGTCTTCCTCAGAAAAAAAGAAACCTAAGAGTAATATTTGGAGTACACAAAATGAACTTGCTGGAATTATTATGTATGACAAACCCTCAACAACAGCCAACAACAACAATACAGTTTCCAGCGGTTTTAAATTACAGTGTTTCTGAGATTCTTTATTTATTCAAAGCAGTTTGTTGTAAAATTTCTTTAAAATAAATCAAACTCAAAAGGCACGTGTGTAAAATAGGTTTTTAATTACTTGAACAACTGTTAATGATTCAACATGTCTTACAGGGTTAAGTCCAAATTATTCATCCCTATGACAAATTTAGTTTTTGTGCTGAAGCTTACCTACCTTCAAAAACTACTTAACAGTCTCATACGACCATTTTCTGAACTGTTGCCATTTAACATTTTCTAAATGTTAGGGTTCGTTTCAGTTGAAGTACAAAACCTTCCTGGGTATTGTTAGTAAATTATCTTAGTCAGTGATTAATAGTGAATATTTGAAAAGTTTCTGCATGCACCCCCCAGACTGGGTGTGCCATACTGACAGAATTAACTACAGTATAATAGCAGAACATGGAGATCTGGGTCGTGAATATAATACAATTGCTGCCTCTCTGGAGAGTTGACTCTCACAAACCCTTGGGAATATGACAGTGATGTATCCTGACAGGCTGATAGACAGTCTTGATAAAATCATTTTAGACTTGAAAGGTGTCTGATGAGACAGAAGCAGTTTTTAGTCATATCTGGATGGACAGTGTGGTTTTGCTAAAGGATAATTGACAAGTTGCAGGACTTAGAGTAGTCTGTATGAGGTTGATGTCATGCTGCAGGGTGAATTTGAACCAATCAGACATCTCTCTGGAACTAAATATATTTATATATCTGACAAAAAAAACCCCACATTTTACAGCCTCCTTTCATGTCTATGGAGGATTTCATACATGATTTTGTGTGTTGTACAGCTTTAAACTGTCATTTACTTGTTGAAAACATTCCCAGCTGCTGATAAAGTCTTATCAGGATGAATATATGCAGATGTAAAATGCAGTTATCTGACTCAGAGAGTGGGCGAGGCTCGGTTCGGTCAGCAGTTTGATCACCTCGGTGCTCTGCTGCCTTCGCACGTCTGAAATACAGACAATGCAGCTTTAAGCCCACCACTCCGGATGACTCATAGGATTGATTATTGTTCCTCACCTCCTCTCTCTCTCTCTCTCTCTCTCTCTGTGTGTGTGTTTTTGTGTGTTTGTGCTGAGGTCACACCCAGTTTTCAACACCGTCTAGAGTCAGACAGAAGCAGCCACATGTGTGATCACAGCTGTAGTTCGCTGCTGTCACTGGTTCCTTCTCAGAGGCCTCGAGCTGAATTCGGACCAGTTTGTTTATCCTCTGAGTCACTGAACCAGGAGTTTGTAGATGAAAGTCACATGACTTCCAACCAGGTCATTTAGTGGACAGTTCTGGTGCGATGTGAGGATGTTAACTGGTTGATTTTAAGACACTACTTATCATGTTTTATGCACTTAATAAGCTGATTCCTGGTGATATTGCTGCTCCCCTACATGCTATCGAGTGATCTTAGGCTGGCGGTTCCTGACGCTGTGTATAAAAAACAGAAAATGCAGTCTTCTCATTCATTTCAGTGAAGCCAGTCTGGCAATATCGCAACACCGTCAATGCAGGAGGCTCTGGCAAAACAACATAGGGTCAACACAAAGTTAAAGCAGTTAATTTTTTGCTGCATGTGACCCCTTAAGGTGCTGTGTACTTGATAACGTGAACTATATTTCTGATCTGTAGACCCAAAGTGTCCTTTCCAGCAGAGATTGCAAGAAACTTAGGGCAAAAGTGTTCAAGCTGTAACGTGACACTTGCAAGACAAACCGAAATACGGAACAAACAGGTTTCAGTCAGATATAAACAGAGAAATATCAAACAAAAGCATCCATCTTAGTCCCGGAAACAGATTTTTGAGGTGCTAATGATCCATGATTTCGTATGAAGGCAGATGTGGTCCGAAGGAGAAAATACTTCTGTCCGACCTCAAAATAAACTTCTGTAGGGGTGTAATCCAGGAAATCATTATGAAAAAGATAAAAGTTTTCTTTCCTGAGTTTTAAATTCCTGTCTGACACGTTAATCTGTTACTCTAAATGTTCTTCCTGGTTCAGATATCATGTTTCGCCAGTACCTCCACCAACTCACCCAACCAGCATTGTCTCACTGCTGGGCTGTTTTCAGTCTGATTTCCTGGTAAGTTCTGGCTCAAAACCAAAATACTGAAGAGTTATTTTCAGTCTAGACCTCTCAGCTTTGGAGCTACCTTCCAGAAAGTCTTAAGGTTTGCACATTCGGGATCATCTTTTAAGTTGCATCTCCTAAATCACCGCCATACTCCAGCAATCCTCAGCACTGCAGGGTTCACAACACACCGATGAAACATTACGAACGCCCACAGAAAATGTGACTAACATTAATTATCTTGCAACAACAGCACATGCCAAGTTCTGGGATATATTAAACAGTAAATGAACCACACTTATGTGGCATATTTTAACCTTAGCTAGGTGCTACAAAGTGCTTTATGATGTGCTTTTCATCCACCTATTTGGGTGAACTGCCTTGGAAGGTGCTCGCCTACCAACCCCAAGTTGCCTACCATCGGGAGCAACTTGGGGTTCAGTGTCTTGCCCAAGAACACTTCCACATGTGGGATGTCAGGGATTGAACCACCAACCTTTTGACTGGTCACAGTCAATGCAAGACAAATGAGGGAGGGTGTAAAGACGAGAATGACTTTAACAAGAGCCGAATTGTTATGGACGGAGGACTTGGTCGGAGCATCTACGAAACAATAAGGGTCTTCCTGGATAGTAGTCATGAGTACCTATTGAAAGTGGTCCAAAGGGGGAGAAACCATGAACCAGCAACAAGACGTTAGTGGTTGTTCTCGAATAAATGTCATCCATGATAGCTCTAACTTGCAACTTTCAGGACTTGAAGGATCTGCGGCTGAGGTCTTGGTACCACCTGACACCTTTGTAGGTCTTATAGAGTCTATACCTCAGCAGGTCTCCACAAAGGACCAAGAGGTTATTAACCAGGGGACTCATTATGTTTTGGTTCAGCATAGAGGACTCACACTGTCAGATTTACTACCTGAATTAAAGGTAAGTTTGCACCTGGAAAACCGAGCCAAAACCACTGTGGAGTCTAGTTTTACTGCTGTGAACACGATCGGTGTAAACTCAGCCTCAAAGAGTGTCAGAGAAAGTGTCAGAGTGTCTCATCTGGGGGAGTCGGAGGTGTGAATGACGCCCGAGGCTTCCTGCAAAGACACAAATACACAAGAGTTCATCATTACACAGTCAGAATCGCTGTCCAGATGAGTGTCGGTCCTGCTGAGATACAGCGAAGCAGTGGAGAGGTGGAAAAATAATCCTGGAGTAAGTTGATGCATATCTCTTGAAGTACCAGTGAAAAGATGCTCGATAGTGGAAGGTCAGTTCGAGTAATAAATCTGAGAGTTTGATTTATCAGATGCTAAAACGCTGCACAGTGGTTCATGGAACTATGAGGAAGTATTTACCTGTGGAAAGTTATCACACCAACTATCTTGCCTCTCCACAAGATAGAATCACACTAATCTTCTTGCAATATATTCTACTCTGAATGAACGGATGTGCATTTACAGCTATGACTAAAAAAGCTTAGCAGTACATGTTTAATTGTTTTTTCTGCAGAATGCATGAAAACGAAAACTGATTAAAATGACCTTTTTTAGTAATTTTTTATAGAGACTCAAAGAACCAGACACCATTACTTACATTTTACAGATTGCCCATAAACAAAAATTGGAGTCAATTCAGTATATTTGATTTTCTGCCCAGCCCTATACAGCCACACTGTAAAAGTTTTTGCTGGACACCACTAAATTTTCAGTGAAATCTGTAATTACGTTACATTTTAATATATTTCCTGTGGATAATGTCATCTGGAATGTCATCTACAAAGGTCAGAATCTATGGCTGTCACTTAAATAGGATTACAAACAACAAATATGTAGTATTTAACAGTATGATTGATATTTACATGACAATTGCTAATAATTGACCTGATGCATTACATTGCATTTAGGAAGTTGGTCTCTAAAAGTGCCTGAACTTTTCCAAACAATTTTTAGAGAATACTACTTTTTTTTCATAATTTCATTCAAAAAGCTAAACTTTTTCGTGATTATGGCTTATATCATATGCAAATCAGAAATCCAGTATCTTAAATTATTGGAATATTTCATTTTGAGTTTCAGTAAATTCCTATTGAAACAGTATACATTTTGTGCATCTCTAGCTCGAGTTCACTAAACTCAACCATAATCATGGGAAAGACTACTGACTTAGAAAATTGTCCAGAAGATAATCAACGACGCCCTTCAGACAGCGCATAGTCCCATACTGTTTGTAGAGTATTTTACTCTGAAATACTGTACAAACACATATTCTAATATTCTAATAATTTGAAATACTAGATTTCTGATTTTTCATGTCGCATGAGCCATAACCATCAAAATTAAACCTAAAAAAGACTTTATATGTAACTAGTCTAGAATACATGAAAGTTGACCTTTTTGAATTCAATTAAGAAATAAAAATGAGGCCTAAATCAGGCCTGTATCTGCCGGTAGCTACTCATAAGATACTGACTGGTTTGTCCAGGTGTAGATTGGTCAGAAGTGAGTAGTTTGAAGCCTTGCAAGATGGATTCTCTTGCGATCATGATCTTGCAGCCTCTATAAATCTTTGCAGGTGAATGGCGCAGAGAAAAAAAGAAAAACCTGGACCCAAAATAACCCCAAAATCATGCCAATTTGCATGGGACTAATAATATTACACGACCTCTTGACCTCCTTTTCACAGGATTAAGATCACAGATGACCTCCACAATTATAGGAAATTGGTACTTAACGAGTACAAAAGTAGTGCTGTCTGAACAGAACTGTAGAGAGGTGTGGCTAGACTGTAGTTTTAAGCAATGCCTCTCAGGATAATATTCACAAATTAAATAATATACATTTGTACACCTATACAAAGTCATTTGTTCTGTTATCAAGACTCTAAACTAGCTAAACTTCTGTTGTTTCTTCCTCCTCAGGCCTACACAGCGACTAACCCCAATGGGACGACCACAGGGAAAACCTTCAAGGTTCACCTTCAGCTCTGGGACACAGCTGGACAGGAGAGGTGGGCTGCTTATCCCATTAAGTCTGGGTCTTTTCCCACGAGGGGGGAAACTTCTAATAAGATAACCGGTTGTCAGATGGTTCACATGTTACTGATGGTATCTTGGCGGTTAGATTTCAGTGATACTTTAGGAAACAAAGCTTTGCTGTCTGTGAGCCACAGCCGGTGTGCTTGAAAGTCGAAGCCATAGACTGTTTATAAAAGATGAACGCTGCTACCGTGGTGTTACCCATTGGTTTGTTGTCTGCTGTTTTAAAGCCTCGACTTCGGCATTTGGTTGTCGCCATCTTCTATTTTACTCTAAATGGGACTATAATTTACAAAATGAACATCATGCTGTATTTAAAAAGGTCTTCAGACTACTTAGACTACTTTCAGACAACTAAACCTATATCTTAGTGCTTTTAAAGTATATTCTGATGAAAATCAAATATTAAGACCCAAAAGACGAACTCTCTTGGAGCCTGTTGATTGAATGCATGATTGACGAGCAATAATGCATCACTTTTCCTAGTTCTAGTCAGTGTGAAGCTTCAGTATAACATTGCAGAGCGCTATAACACTTTATAAGTCAGTATATTTTTTCTTCAAATCTCCACTTAATTCTCATATTTTTTAAAACTTTCCTGGTAAACCAATACAAAATGTAAAAAAAAAAAAGAAAGTAAAAACTGTAATAAAAGTAAAGCCCATGATGAAATCTGGCATGTATAGCCACTGAAAGGTTGAAAGGGGAAACAACAGATCAGTATTTATGACTCTATGTGTCAATCATGTGTGTGTGTGGTCTCTAATTGGACCCAACCTTGATCTGTTGATTCTGTTTCTAAAGGCCTGATGACTCACTGCTGGATGAGTCAGTGGCAGTTACATAATTTTAATTGCATTTATTCGACTCAGTGTAACGGAACAGATTTCTGTTTTCATAAACTCGTCCTCGTGGGGTGAAGGTTGAGTTTGAACGTTGGGGTTTCTTCCCTCGTAAAGGAGTTTTTTTTGCACGTATTTGTTCTTCTTTATTCACTATAGAGGAAAACACAAAAGTCATTCTGTACTTTCACTTTCAAAGATTTATTCCCCCGTAAATCAACTTTTCATATTTAATGTTCCTGCTGAGTCACCACACACGATTTTGTGTTTCAGGAAATGAATTCATCTTAATTATTTTATAAAGCCCTGACCTCAGATGTGTTCCAGCGAGATTCGTGCTCAGGTTTAAAACTTTATGCACATTTAAAGCACAAATCTGTGTTTTGGGGTGATTTTGGTGAATCATGTACATTCATTCTCCACTATAACTGTGTTTCCATAGTTTATTATATGTGCATTTTGAAGTATTGCATCAGAAAATGGCAAAACTTACCAAAAAACGCCCCCAATTTTGCAAAAACAAAGGTTTTTATGCTTCCTGGAGGTGGTTTTTAACTTTTTCAAAAAAGACCTAATGCGCTTCATGGGAGATGGAAACACGTTTTTCGAATAACTTAGAGTTTCTTTTGTTGTTTATGTCTCTAGACAGCATGAAACATATTTAATACCAGCTGACATGAATTAATAATTACAATTTTCCTGATTTAAAACAATTCCCGAAGACTTCTTTAGTACATGGCAAAGATTTTGTTTGTTTCTTCTGTTTTCTTGTAGTTGAAATAAGCAAATTTCGTTTCAGGCCTCTTCTACTCTTTTTATTGCATACATGTGTTGCCTTTACTGCCACCTTCTGGCAAAACTATGCAGGTTAGCTTATTTGCTCAAACACAATTAATGGAAAAAAGCCAAATTTGTATTTTTTGTTCTTTTTTTTTTTGGTGACATTTCAAAAGTTTTCTTCTGATTTATGGAATAAATATGGAAACACACCTTATGTTACTGAAGCTGGCATTTTGGCCATAACCAATTCAAATATTGATTCAACTGCATGCAACTTTTAGAGACAAAAACATTGAACCTCCTGCTTTATCTTCTCGTGTCTGCACTGGGAAACATTGCTGATGCAGCTGATTCAGATCACAATACTGTTTGTGTATCTGTGTGTGTATCTGTGTGTGTGTTTGTGTGTGCTGTAGTTAATTATATTTGACACAAAAGATGCAGTGGTTGTATGAGCTCGTAATTCATATTCATATTTAGTGAATAAAAACAGACCTAAGCTGAAGAAAAAGACCTGGCCCTGTCTGAGGTAT
>OMNN01000482.1:3905-20043 GCA_900302755.1 Chromis chromis | reverse complement strand
GAGGAGCAGATGCTTTACCTGCTGTTGGCCCTGATATTCAGTAATAAAACATTATTACACGTCAAGCTAGGTGGTGAGATGTCACTTAAGTTATCCAGCTTAACGTCAGTCTTCCTGTCTGTCTACATAACATCATTGAAGTATCTATCTATCTATCTATCTATCTATCTATCTTTAAATCAGCTGGTCTTGATTAAAAGTTCCCACATCTAATAATGAATTTAAACCCCAACCAGAAACAGGAGTTGCTGTCTTGTTGTGTCATGTGTTGGTGTGTCAGTGTGGTGCTGTTGTTGACAACTCTTGTCTCCTTTCCTGCCCCCCTAAGATTACATCTTCAGCTTTGCCTCCAGCGCCACCAAGAAGTTCTCGGATTCCATGGTGGAGACGGCTCAGACCATCAAGAAGAGCGTGGAGGAAGGGAAGATTGACGGCATCATAGACAAGGCATGCCACTCCTCTGGTTTGGTTGACGGGTTTAGCAGCATTTAGAAGACTGCTTCAGGTCACAAGATGTCCAAGTGGATGTTCTTGTGTTGTGCTACATCACCTCTATTAGCGTGACAAATATTCCACTAGAAATGCTGTCTGTGGGCTTTTTCCACTGTATGATAAACACCATTCTCTGTGTGTGTGTGTTCGTGTGCTCGCAGACCTTTCTGGGAGACTTCCAAAAGGAGCAGGAGAAATTTGTCCAAGAGAAGAAGGCAAAGAAATCAGGTGAGTGAAAACAAGAATGTTCTTCTCACTAAATAACTAATTCAGTAAAGGCTTAATGAGAAAATGGCAAAACTGTAGAAAAATGTCAATAACATAGTAACGATGACGTCGCTTTTTCTGAATATCTACAGCTAAATCCACCAGATACATGCTGCTCTGCACTGCTAAACTACACATTCTATGACAAACTCACCAAACATGAATTAAAAACAACAGCTGTACTGTGAATTTGCAAAATGTCTACATATAATTATTGCTTAGAGAGACAGTTAGGAGCTACAGAATGTTGTCAGCTGTGCTCCTCCTCTTCTCTGTAAATCACTGAATGAACAGAGCAGATGCAGAGAGTTTTCTTCCAAAAGGGGCGTAGCTGCATTTAAAAGTTCCGGACACTGAAGCAGCCTGTTTACAGCAGCCCTAAAACCACAGCAGTCATGGGGACATGAACCATCTTTGCAGTATTGTGCGCTGAAAATTAGATGTCACACTCTGGGGGCATGTGAAACTTTGATTCATTTGCCAAACAAGGGCACAAGTACAATTCAAACAATCATGCAAACTTGTTTTGTACAGCATTTTATATACTGGTTATTCAGAGTGCTTTACAGACAAACTGATGAGATCAACACAGAACAAATCTAAATAGCACAAACGTTAATACACATTGCAAATAGAAATGAGAATTAAATTATCCATCCGTTATCTATACACCGCTTAATCCTCTGTAGTGTCGCCGGGGGGGAACTGGAGTCTATCTCATCCGACTCGGGCGAAGGCAGGGGACACCCTGGACAGGTCGCCAGTCTATCACAGGGCTACACATAGAGACAAACAACCAAGCACACTCACATTCACACCTACGGACAATTTAGAATAAGCAATTAACTTCCACACAGAAAGATCCCAGGCGTCCTAACCGGGACGCGAACCGGGGATCTTCTAACTGTGAGGCGACCAAACCATCGTGCAGCCCAGAATTAAATCAGTAAAATGGAATTACATTGTTTTACAAAGTTAAATATTGAACCACACTAAAAAATAGATGTTCATAGTAATTATCTGAACTGTCACAATACTAATACATCAGGTTGTGAAATTTAAAAATGTCACACTCGATTCAAATTGCAACTTATAACTGTGTAATCTTCACCTCGACACTGCGTCCCTGAGAGGCAGCCGAAATGATGATATTATATTATCAGCTCACGTCACTTGCTGGCCAAGCAGCTTCTGTTACCAGAGAGCCAGCTGTGTACACATGTGTGTGTCTAACTGAAAGTGTGTGTGCTCATGTTTGTGTGCAGAAGCAGCGGTGCCTCCGTGGGTCGGCTACAATGAGGAAGAGACAATCCAGCAACAGATCCTGGCTCTGTCTGCTGTAAGCAAACACACTGTGTATTAATGTGTCACCATGTCTGCGACTGTACTGCTCTTTGTTATCACTCCATAACTGTAACGGTGCAGAATAACTATCAGTCTGCGTAGAAACTGAACCCTCTGGTGGCTGATTCTAGGACAAGAGGAACTTCTTGCGGGACCCGCCAGCTGGTGTTCAGTTCCACTTCGACATGGAGCACATGTATCCTCTGGCTGCGGTGATGCTGGAGGAAGATCAGCTCCTTAACCGCATGCGCTTTGACCTGGTTCCTAAACAGTCAGTATAGCCTTCCTGCATTGTGTGGTTTGTGTGTGTGTGTGCGAATTATGTATTGGAGATTATGAGCTCATCTCTGCTTACATTTACCTGTGGAGTCAACATTAAGATGATGTTCTGAAATGGATGGTTATGTGTTTGACAGTGTGAAGGAGGAGGTGTTCTGGAGGAATTATTTCTACCGGGTGTCTCTGATCAAGCAGTCCGCTCAGCTTACGGCGCTGGCAGCCCAGCAGCAGCAACAGCAGGACGGTGAGGACGGCGTTTCACCTGAGGACGTCGTCTTAACAGGTGTGAATTTCTAGATGCCACTTGCATTTTTTTTTTTTTTTTTAAGTTTTTGTTAAGTATTTCTTGGGGAGTTTTTTCCCATTTTTATTGATAGAGAGAGACAGGGTGAAAGGGGGTATAGAGGAGAGTGACATGCAGCAAAGGGTCTTGAGCCGGACTTGAACTCATGACCTCTGCTGGCGACCTGCGCCACATGGTAACGCCTTAACTCAGCAAGCTAAACAGCGGCCATGTGGTTTACTTTTAGCTGCATATGTTGCATTTGTTTCCCTACATACGAGAAAATGTGACCTGCTTACTGAGCAACTGAATGACCTGATTCGAGCCCTAACAACATTGCAATTTGTCACCATAAAACGACAATTATCATTAAATAGAGGAAAGGAATACACAAAAGTGTATCTTCTTTTTTATACAAATAATAATTGGCTATTATGTTTATTGACTAAAAAAAGTGAATTTCACAAAAGCTTTTTTTCCACATTAAAACATGACTCAGCTTGAGAAAACAAACATAGGAATCAGTTTCTGTAGAACTGAGCCATTTGACAATTAGTACATTACTTTCTTCTCTTGTGAGGAGGACATCTGAGTTTTTGTGTAGAATGTTTTAACTTAACATAATCAGAGGTAAGCCATGTTGCTATGATTGTTGGTTATATATAAGGAATAAAAAGTTTACTATAAGTTATAAACTACCTTATAATATGATAATATTTAAATATAACCGTAAAGAAATGCAATATTATTTGTTCAATTGCTATCACTTTTCAGTCGGCTAAAATGTGGCATACAGTTAGTAAAAAAAAGAAGCACAGCATTAATATAATAATATAATAGAAATACTTTATTAACATGCAGGAACTAAAGAAATAAGACTCTTATACTGCTAAACGCCTTGATTAACTACCTAAACTCCCATCTAAGCTCTGTTCAGTTTCATATCAAGCAAAACCGAACTACTCCAAAGTAATAATGTCACATGGATCAGAATGTGGAGCAGAGCAGGACTGGCTGCACTGAAAAACAAGGTGGAGACAGTGCAGCCGCTGAAACCAACACCCTCCGGTGGAGCTAGAAGGCTGTTTCCATGGTGAGACACATTTAGATTTCCACTGGCAGAGCAGAACGTGATGAATAATTGATAGATATCAGGCCCTAATGTTAGTACAACCAGCCGAAGGTTAATTCCAGTGATACACATGGACTCTTGAATAGCACGCTCATGCAACAAGTAGGAAAAAACACAGCGCGTCGTGGGAACTGACGCTGGATACAGATGCCTCCTAAATAACACACTTACCACCACTGAAGAAATATTGGTGTTTGTGAAACTGTCACCGACATGCTTTTAACTTAACTGTTTCCTCTAGATGCTCAGAGAAGAAGCAACATCAATCTACTGTTCAGAGGCCTGTTAAAACATTTACAAATCTCTTGAATAATAAGTGGAGGGACTTTGCATAATGGCAACTTAGCACCACATGGGATCAAGGCTATCCAAGCTTTACAGCTTTTACAGCCTTTTACAACTTTTACATGTCAGGCTTTTGATTCATCCATTTTCTCGTTTTATATAAATAACTTAACCTAACTATTAAGGAAGAAAAAACAGACAAAAAGGCAGCATCCACGGTGAGTAATTATTCAATGGGTCACCTATTCTTTACTCTGGGTCTGGGCTGGGTCAGCACACAAAAGGACTATTCAGGGGCTGCAAACAAGCCGACAAACGGCACCTGTTCCCTGCTCTGCGTGACTATTATCAGTCTGATGAGGGAGGAGCTTCATACTGAACACATGCAGCCACTGTGGCCTACAAAAGAAAAAAAAGGTGAGCACAGTGCATATCCAGTTACAGTGAGGTGATTATGTTCTTGTGCATCAATACTGCAGGATTGTCTTGCTTTGGAGGAAAAATCTCCTATCGATTGCTCCTGATGGGTGCTGGAGTAAATATCCGCATGATGCGCATACTGACTTAAAAGTATATGTTCTCTATCGACTCTGGCTTTTTGGCTGGTTGGATAGTCCAGGGGTTTATCTGAGCAACTCAGAAGGATTATAAATGTAAGAAAGGAAAGACATGCTAAGTAGTGTTGTTAAAGCCTTATTATATCCACTGCCTACATTTATGTACAAGTGTCTCATGAGGGAGGCTTGAAAATCTTTACAAGGACTCTTCATCTCTACTAAAAATGCCAAAACAATCCAGGTGCGTTGTTCTGGACATAGTTCATTTTGAAAGTGTAAATAATCATTGAAAAATGTATCTGTAGTAACTTGTTATGATGATTTTATCAGGCAAGAAATAAAGTTTAGTTCTACATTATAATATTCTCATTTTACCAGTCTCTTAATATCAGCATTTCTGTCAATACTGAAGCAAAGTTTGACAGAGTTTTTATGTGAAAGACATTTTTGGTTCACATTTACATGTGCAAGAAAAAAAAACAGAGTTTGAGTTTCCCCGGAGTGACAATACCGTCAAGTCAGTTTAAGCTAACTTTATTTATGGAATGCTTCTGCACAAACAAGTTTGTTCTATTTGTTTTGCAGAAACATAACCAAACAAAATAGCAGACGACTAAAACTGTGTGCAGCAAAAAGTTGGAAAACCCTCATTTATGCACCCACCTGCAAGTCAGAGTTTGAGTGTCTCTTCACATAAATGAAACCTGACGCAGTGACATCCCTGTGATGAACGATCAGTGGAGGTACCCAAATAGACACAGTTCTTCCAACATCTGCCTGACTAATGCAGTACATGCAGGGTACACGTGCACATATCAGAAGTCGAGTTCTGCAAAATGCTTCTCAACCAACAGGAATCAGAAAACTGAGCACCGTCAAGGGTCAGCAGGGGACTGCAGTCTAACAGACTAACACATCAGACAAACTCATATCCGAATGACCTGCATGTTCTTGGACACAGCAGAAGACCAGCAAGAAAACACAAACAGAACAAGTAAACTCCACACAAAAAAGCTCCTGCAGAGGTTAGATCATTATGGACAGTGACAAATTGGCAACCCAGACACCTTGACATCTCCTAAACAGCTTGTGATGACTCTTTTGTTAGAAATCTACTCAACTATGGCCACCTGTGATAAAAACATATTCTTCTTCTAATTAACTCTACACTTTCACATGTTTTTTTTCTGCTGAAATAATCAGGGTTTGATCATGTAGGAGACTGGATGCTGGAAAGGACCAACAATCCACTTGATGACACATCAAAACTTTCTTTCAGTTGGATTTTCTCCTATGCGTAAATTATATGCGTAAATACAGTTATGCAGTTTCCCGGGTAGCCTTATTCAGTTCAGTTTAAGTCTGAGCTTAAACATTAACTTCACTGCAACTTTCGCTTTGATGTCACACAAATGGACTTTAGAAGTAGGTTAAAACAAACGAGGTTTCCGTATCAACAGATGGCACAGCGAGTCTTTTGCGTCATTTTGGCCACAGAGTTACAATTTATCTCCACTAAAGCGCCTCGATGTTAATTAAAACATCCCCATAATGTGATTTGTCGAGAATGTAATAACTTGAACTATGTTGTTTATATTGCGACCAGACTTTTCGTTTCAAAGTTGCCTCAAAAAGGCCTCAAGCTGCTGATAAACCACGCAGAGAAAACAAACAGCACACAACTCTCTCCTCGACTAAAGCAGCGAAGATGAACTGCAGAAACTTTTGGCAACATTTGGAAAAGATGATAAATACCTCAGAATAAAGCAGGTGCGCGTATTCCCCTCACTCCATCTCCACTTGTCCAAGTTTGAGCCTCAGAGATCCTCCAGTTGCTCCACTTGTTAAGATGCGCTGCTTTGCCTCCATCAGCTCAGCAGACAGAGACTCCGCCTCCCAGCAGCCACCCTGCTCATGTCCTCCTGAATAATGAAACACATGCAAAAGCGTTGGTTTCTCTTCAAACTGCATGATGACCTGGCTCTGGGCCGTGTCAGCCGCTCTGAAACACAGCTTTTGCCCTCTGGTCAGCTTTATAGGAAAACCTACACATTCGTTCGAGAATAAATACAGTATATTACAGTAGATGTTGTAGCAGAAATACATTGGGTTAAAGTATGATATAGTTCACTATGGAGTTCACAAAAGGCACCAGACAACTTAACAGATATCCAGGGGGCAGGAAAATATAGAATAAATATGGAACATGGACCATCCACTAGCACTGTAGGTGTTTGTCTAGATGGGCCTTTACACAAATATGCAGAATAGCTCAGCAGGGAAAACAAACATCAAAACTAGGTTACAGTAATAAAAATAACATAAAAACTCACCATGCAAGTCACCTTTCTTTAAAAATGACACTCTTGCCCATATACCGAGCTATATTTATATATATTGCACTTCATTGTTGTGATACTACAAATAATTTAACAATAAATAGTGCCCACTATTTATTACGAAACAGCAATATGAGATAAGAAATTCATCCTGGTTGCAGAATTCAGTTATTCAGCTCCACTGCAGCTTCGCCATACAGTTCATTTAAGAAAAAGCACAGCATTATGCAGGAACTAAAGAAACAAGACTCTTCTACTGTTAAAAGCCTTGATTAACTATCAAAACTATCAAACTATCAAAACTTCCAGTTTCATATCAAGCAAAACTGAACTAATCCAAAGCAATAATGTTCAAATGTAGAATATCTTTATGTAACTGTAGAGAAAGAAAAAAAATCTGCAATAATAATTCAAACATCTAAACTAAACTAGGCTGCAATATGAAAATAAAAACTTACCATGTCACCAGTCACCTTTCTTTAAAAATGACACTCTTGGCCATATTCTGAGCTATATTTATATGTATTGTACTGCAGCGTTGTGGTACTGCAAATAATTTAACAATAAATAGTGCACACACCACTTTTTTTTTTCTTACAACGCAGCGATATGAGATAAGAAATTCATATTAGTTGCAGAAGTCAGATATTCAGCTCCACTGCAGCTTTGCCTGAAATAATACATAATGGAAGAGCTGCCTATTACCTGCACATAGGATATTAGTAAAAACAAATACAGTAGGATGTGTACTGTCGAGCTGAGTACAGTGAGATGGAACGAGGAACGGTTTTGATCAGGACCCAGCAGATGGCGTCAAAGAACATGATTAGAGTGGAAAAGAAAAAAAGGTGAAATGTAGTCAGAGTGATTTTCAAAGAGACAAGCAAGGAAATATTAGTGCGCATATTACAGTTTGATGGGACCTGATGTTTTCTTCAGTTTACAGAACGGCTTCAGACACCCAGAGAAATGCATTTGTAAATACAGGCAAGGGACAAATTAAAGGGAAAACCTCAACCTTTGACCCCAACAGTTGCTCTGTTTTGCTGTGTGGGGCATTTTTCTGGCATCCACTTGTCCCTTTAGAGGGAAGGGTCACTGAAAATCAATACAAAGGTGCTCTTTTATGATGAAACGTTCCTATTCTGATGGGAATGGTCTCTTCCTGGATGACAATGCAGCCATCAATAGGGCACAAGGGGTTACTGTATCGTTTGATGAGTATGAAAATGATGCTGTGGCCTTCAGTCAACAAATCTCAACCCATTTGAATCCATCAAGGAGATGTTAGACCGACATGTTGGACCGTGCTGTCTACCACCATCATCAAAACACCAAATGAGGGAATATCTTTTGGAAGAAAGATGTTCGTCCCTCGAGTAGAGATCCAGAGACTTGCTGTTCTGTGACAAATAGCGGCCCAACACTTTACTATGACACTTTATCTTTTATTTTGTCTACCGTCTGTTTCTCCCTTGGTTCTAATAGATGTGTCAGAGCTATCAATTTACAGACTGTGTTGATTTTTGAAAAAGATCTTCGCAATGTGAACCTAAAGCCTCAGAGAGCCGCATCTGTTGATGTGAGCAGACAGTGCTCAATGGCTGGACATCAACTCCTCAGACATCACTGTTTTAGCACCCAGGATGAGCGTGTTACTGATTCAAGATGATAGGATGCCCAAGAGCTCCATCCAGACGAGAACAACAAAATTGCTTTGTCAACTGTATGCACACACCAGGGCTTGTCACGATGACAGCGGAGGTCTACAGCGCTGGTGATTTTTAGAGCATCAGGTGCTCCACAAGAGAAAACATTACAAAACATATTTTGGAGTTGCTTAACATAAATAGCATGTGCATCAAAAATAACTGGGGCGTTCTGATACGACCAGCATGTGTTCGACTTGAATAAAACATAACACTGATGCAGTGCAATCAAATTTATGATTGCGCGTTGGGAGAGATGTTTTCCTGTGTGTGTGTGTATGTTTTTTTCTGAAGTGAGCCAGGTGTTGTTGGCTGCAGCTTATTGGCTGTGGTGATAAATCCATACACAACAATGCAATAACACATCAATGCCACGGCACAAAAGAAAGACAAAATTCAAAGCAGTTGCGTAACTCGGCAGAGCAGCTCTGACCTGATCCGAGTGCTTCTTTCTGGTTTCTTCAAGGAACAGAGAAAAAAGCAGGATAAAGGAGGATGTGGATGACTGTCACATCGCGGCGCTTTGATGCACATGCAGGTAGTTTTCAGCTGAGATGAAAGTGTGCTAACCAATTAAAAAGAGATTCCATAAACCAGCTGTGAAAGCTGTGACCCACACAGACATGCGTATAATCACATTAGCCACATCTTCTTCAAAGTAAGTCATGCTTCACTTTGCTCTTGAGGGTTGTAGGTTCAATACCGTCCTGACATCTTTTTAGGCGTACTCTGCCTCTTGCAGCAGCTCCATATAAGAGAGATTTTCTTGCTATAATATGAAAGTTTTTAGCCAGGAACCTGCCCCCACAGCTGACAGTTTTAGGCAGGATGACCCCTGAATCATGCTTTGGCTGTTTTAATGTAGAACACAGGTCTGCTTTTGAAACATGTGAGTTACAGAACAACCGATCTTTCCCCCCATGCAGAGCAAGAAGGCACAGGCCAGGAGTATGGATCAAAGCTGAAATGTCTTGCAGGGCTGCTTTGACTGCTTGGTTTGGGCTGCGCTACACGATTCTACAAACAATATTGATGGGGCCACAGATAAGCTGTGCGGCTTCACTGAGCTCTGCTAAGTATTTGAACAAGGACACACAGCGACATTTTGGTGCCATAGACCTGTAATGGATGGATAATGTCAGCAAAGATGGATTATGTATCAGGTTTGTCTTTATTTTTGGAATATGAGCTTTTCAACCTGCAGTTATGAAGCTGCACACAGCTGAGTCTTGTACTTTGAATTACAATCAAGCATGAGAAACAAAAAGTGTCATTAAGTTGTTTGGCTAATTAGAGTTGACTGAAAGAAAACCTGGCATTATTAGAGGCTTTTTGGAGAGAAGCATGAAAACAGCAGGTGATGTTGTTACTGCACAGGAGGAAAATAAGAAGCGAGGTGAGAGTGGATATGCATAAAGACTAGTTGAGAATTTCAAGCGCTTCTTGGAAAGGCCTGAGATTTATGTATGGCTTTAATTCTGACAAACAGCTGGTCGATGCAACTAATGGTGTTCAGACAGATGGAAAGTATACGAGACCCTATATGATATGCATACAGGATCTGGGGAGGTGTAAAGATGCCACGTTACGCTTTTATACCAACATCTTAAGGGCTAAAACACAACTTGTAATCACTGACTTTTGAACTGTCTCACTTGGAAAGCTGACAGCTACAAAAGACAGCCAACTGTTTATAACCAGAACTCATGTGTCATCAGTAAAATGAACGCAGTACACTTGTTTTTAAAACCCAGGCTCTGAATGCTTAATGCCGAAGGACACCGAATAGAGGAGAGGGCAAACTTCACTGAATAGAGCAGTTACTTTTCTAGATGTTTGTATTTTGCTTTTAAATTAGGTTCTACTCTGCGAGCTGACAAGTGTTCATTGTCTCACTTTGCAGGGTTTCTCCTCTGCAACCAGATGTTTGTTTTTTTTTGTTTATCCAGACTGCAAAAAAACAGGAGTATGCTTCCATTAATATCATCTCTAGTGTGTTGTTAAAGCTACTCACCCTCATTATGGACTCTAATGCCAACATAGCAAGAGACATGTTTAATGTGCATATCATAAATATTTAACAATTTGCACATGAGCAGAGATTATCAACACAAAAATAATAAATGAGTGTCAGAAGCTACATTTTGGATGTAACTAAAACCACTAAATCCCACTAATGATGATCCCACACATTATAATGCAGACTCTGTAAGAACCCGGTGGACAGAGACAAATTCTCTTGATATTTACATAGGAGAAAAGCAAGGAGGGACAACAGATGACGCTCAATTAAAAGACAATATATTATTTAGATAAACGAGTTATAATTGACTTAAGTGCAAATCAGGAGCTGGCAGCTTTACCCATGGCAATGATTTCCCTTTATGCACAGCTATCCACTTGGCATACCATGCACGGCGTGCTGCAGCCCCAATGCTCTGCACGGCTAAAGAGGACTTTAATGGGTTTTTCTTTCCACTTTAGCTTTAGCAACAAAACCTGCTGCCACTTGCTGGTCAGAACATTGGTAGACTAACACCTGTCTCGTTTGAGTGCATTTTCAGCAGTCAGCGTTTCACACACAATGGTGTAGCCTTGAGGTGTCTTGTATGAAACTTGTAGCTCTAACCCCTCATTGTTGGCTTTTTAGGAGGCAGTGATTTACTTGACGTGAAAGTGTTCTATCTAGTTGTCACAGAAAGTTGTGGTCAAGACCTAAAAAAAAACATAATAAGTCAGTTTTATAGCTTTAGGAGCATTTATGTCAGCACTGTTATTAAGAAAAAGCAAGAATCCTGTTTTACAATGCCACTGAGTTATCAGAGATGAATGCATTACTTTCATATCTGTGAGCATACCGTACGACAGATCTCTCCAACTTGCATTTTTTTTCCATTTGTGACTCCTTTTTTTGATTAAAAATGTGTTAGGAAGGCATGTCAAACTGTTAATGTAATGTTATTTGGGTGAGTGATTACAAACATTGTAAAAAGAATTCATCCGTGTTCGTTCTGTATATTGGCTGACCCTGAGCATCACTTTACTGTAAACTTCAAAGATGATGAAGTGTTGCCGCCTCACTGCTATTGCGCTCATTTCATTACTTCTGGTTTAATTAGCACAATCTGTGATTACTGCATCTGATCTGTTTGTGACCTTGATGTTTTTGTTGTTGTTACAACGTCTCTGTGATTCTGCTCCATTCAAATTACACCAAATTAATATGAGTTTACAGAGAGAATGGACACGGATATGAAAGCTAGACAGCAGCTTGAACATCTGCCATCAGTATGAACAGCGTCAGTCTCACTGTTAGGCCTCTATGGTAAAGCAGAGGTGAGTTTTGTGTATCATTTTCCTGCAACTGATGCTCCAATTCATCATCCCCGCTCTGTCTGATTTCAATCTGTCCTCTACCTTTTAATCTCCCCCAGGAGGGACAGCGAGCCCGGGCCTGGCACAAAAGCACACAGTAAGGCCGCTTGTTAATCTTTCATTTCATCAAAAATCGGCTCCTCTGGAAATACAACACAACACAAGACAACACGGTTCCAAGTTATGAGGCTGCTGCACAAATATCTCTCAAAATGACAAGATCTTATCAAATCAATTTTGGAATAAGGTTATTCTTGGGCATCGTATAACTTACAATATTGCGTCTCCAGCAGCTGAAGATTCAAACAGGTGATCCAATCTGCCACGTATAGCTTTATATGATAAGCCTGCCTGTCAGCACTCCTCTAGGTGTTGGAAAGGCATTGCAGACACAATCAAAGTCACAGAGTGTTAATAAGATATAATACAATGATGCTTCTTTTCACTGCATGACTGACAGGCTACTAAAAACACACAAACATCTGTCTGAGCAGCTAAATAAGCTGCTCTCTTCCTGTAAACTGCAGAATTTGTCTTCTGGTCATCTCCTAATTTGATTAGTGAGTACATATCTAAAGGATGAAGGACATCAAATCATTAACTGCAGGAATATGTATCACCCTTTTGTGTTTTATACCAATTTGTCTCACATAACCGGATTGGTCAGAGCCTCTATCAGTGACTACACATCTCCGAGTGGAATCCAGACTAAAAACATTAAGAGCGACTTTCATCCACACAGATTACATTTATAGGGACGCTAATGCAGACAAATTACATCTTATTATACATAATATATCCTTAATTCTCCTACAGCGCTTATAGTGCTGCTATTACTCATGACCACGATGTGTAATTCAATTTTACCAAAGCAAATAAAGCGAAGTCATTTTTTTTAGTCTTCATATATCTCGCTGTATTAGTCATCCCGTATTTCTAACAGTGCAATATCCTCTCCCATTAACGCAATCGAAGGCGCTGCTAATTACAGCGGTGATGTTTTTTAATAATGCTTTAAATACAGAGCAGACCATGAAGCCTCTCAGCCCAGAGGTGACTGCGGTGCAATAAAAGTCCTTTACAACTCTGGCAAAGCAATCATGTCTGGGTGAGAAGGTTAACATAAGCAATAAGGACATGCTTACTTGCGTCTGAACTTTTGCGTTCACTGTTCTGTTTATACAGCGAGGTGAGTAAATGACAGGAAGCAAAATAGTCCATCAAGACTGGTGTAAGACATTTAGCCTTACTCGTGGTGCAGCTGTAGGGGTGGTCGTCTGTCAGTTGACCAGTTGTCATGAACTTTAGTAGGATTAAGTCTGCAGATTTTAGTAACCTTTTGACCTCCTCTCTAGCTACACCTTGAGGTTGTGTTTTTCGTGAAATGTTTCAATAACCAGTAATTGAAATGCACATTTTCCCTCAGTATGAATCTTTAACTATGGCTTTCCTCCTACTTTTCATCTGGGACAACAAGTTTTCCTGAGTTGCAAGAAAGTTCCCCTCTGCATCTCCACTCTCAAAACACAGTTAACACACTGAAATGTTATTTTGTGCATAATGAGAGGCTTATCTTAATAAAATCATCCTGACAGCTCTGATGGAGTTCAGGATTTATCCAGAGAAGCTTTCATACAAATAATTCCATCACATAAACCTGGATTCTATGTGGTACAGCTGACCTAAGGGATGTATAGAAGAACACAGATCATTATTTACCCTCAGATCCTGTGTTCATGAAGTTATCGCTGCATGTAAATGTGCACATCAGTCTCAATTTGAAGAGGCACTTATTGTTTCTGCTGCTGTGTGATGCTGCAGGTGAATCTGACAAACAGCCAGCTGTGGGAAACAAACAGGACTTCAGTAGATTTATTAGAGTTTCTTCAAAATCCTGCACTTCAGTTTTCCTTAACAAATGTAAATAAGCTTAAAATATATAGGAAACAGCAACAGGCATATTCATTGAGGTCATAAAAGGAGGACATATTTAACATAGTTTCTACAATACACTGTGGGGACAGACTGCTGTTTTCTCAGTTTTAGGGGGACACGACCCTTCAAAAAATGTGTGGTTATGGTAAAGCTAAATACCTGCAAAACTAACAGCATTCCCATCTGTTTCAGTGGTACTTTGTATTTAGCACACTGAACTAAGATACGTGTTAACATTACTGTATATGTGCTAGTTATTGTGAAAATTGATAGAGCTGCTAGCGTGGGCCCACAATTGGTTAGATTTTCATAAAATCAGTCTCTTAATATCCTCACTTTTCATTTAGCTCCATTATCAAGTAAAATTTTTAATTGAATTTTAATTCAATTCAATTCTGTTTTATGTATATAGCGCCTGTTCACAACATAAAGTCACCTCAGGGCACTTCACATGATGAAATGATGACCTTACAATATATTAAAGAGAGAAAACCAACCTATCCAATGGTTCCCTTTGAGCAAGCACTTTAATTGCTAGCAATTTAATTTTCCAATACTTCTATGTTTATGACTAAATACCCACAAAGCTTACAGCATTCCCATTAGTCTCACCTGTACTTAATGTTAAGTGCTAATTAGAAAATGTCAGCATGCAAACACACTAAATGATGAACATGGTAAACAAAAAAACAAAACATCAGCATGTTAGCACTGATACTGTGAGCATATTAGCAGGCAGATGACAGCACAAAACACTGCTGTGGTTAAGTAGAGCTGAACAGAGCCACTAGCTGCAGACTGCAATTTTACAAAAGTATATCAAAGTACCTGGATTCAAACACAAACACATCTTGACTTGAAACGGGCAAGCAAATTGAACTGAGAATGATGATTAAGCAGAGTGGGATTACTGCATAAAACAAAAGTGGAAAGTCCCCTGCACAGAGAGGACGGATGAAACAACCCAGCTCCATTCTGCTTTAAATGTCACGCCTGATTACATTTCCCCTTTTTTGTCCGCACCGATCTGTTGAAAGTTTCTGCACTCTGACTTCTTCAGTGCTGCATGAATTTACATGATTTTCGTGCGGCCAGAGCAAAAATAAAGGACACAAATTAAGATATTGCAATACTGACGGCAAATTAAGGGATATCAGTTGCCAACAGGGCACATTATTAAAGAAATACTGGGCTGATAAGTAGAGCTAAACTGAATTACGGTGAATTTATCTCTCTGCATCCTGAGCTACTGCAACACTGACAAGGCACAAAGAACTGTGAATGAGTATGTGTCTGTTAGCTGTTTTTCTTGTTGGCAACGTGCCTGCGGAGGAATTATACAGCCACAGCAACCACTGACAGGTTTCATTGCTCCGATTAAAATTTCAAACACGCTTGAGGATTCACCATAATTATTCTTTCACATTCATCATATGGTGAAAGTGGAGATGCAAACACTCCAGGGAAATAATGTTTTCACTCCAGACTATTCAACCACTTGTTTCTGTCACTGACTTGTGCGATTCGTTATTATGAAAGGATTGTGATCAGTCAAAGTACAAAGAGGCTAAAAACTGACCCAGCCTCATTAAAAAAACTGAAAAATAAAAGGATCAGCATGTCTCTCTTAATTGTCTCACCACAGGAGCTTGGAAAAGAAACTTGATCTTATACCTTCATAATGTAAAGCACAAATACAGCCCTTTCAGTCGAGTTAATGAATAAAATAAAAAACTTGACTCCTCAAGAATTCTCAAGGATCTTGATTAAGCCTTTTTTTTTGCAGTGCAGCATTCTCAGTGTATGTGGTTTTCTATAAGTTTAGTTGGCTAAGCATACCACTGGTAAAAGATTTAGTGGTTTAATTCCTGCGGCACTTCCCATGCTAAAATATTGTATATATAAATATTGCTCAGTTGCTGCTACTTTTTTCTATGTACATACTTATTTTATTCTATTTTATTACTTAATTATTGTTATTTGTTATTGTTATTTTTTCTTGCACTTCTGCTATTTCTTTCTCGTGCTGCTGTAACAGTTGGAATTTCCCCCAATGGGGGATCAATAAAGGAATATTCTATTCTATATTCTATTCTAATCCAGGATTGTGGAGGAATTGTCTTTCTATGTCCTAACTGTGT
>OMNN01000481.1:1442-19986 GCA_900302755.1 Chromis chromis | reverse complement strand
GCCAGCCCACACTAGTTGTTCCTGAAGGGGCCTGTTTCCTCCAAATCACAATCAGCCATTCTGGGGTTTTTCAAAGGATGATGTGATCCGATGGAGCACAGCCCCTTCTGCAGTCTCCAGGGCTGCAGCTCGCTTTAATTGGAATAGATTGTTTGTCCACTCAATGTGTGAAGCTCGGCAGAAATAACACATGCACCCACTCTTTCTCTGTTTTCAATACAAAATGAAATAGGAACGCACGCACACACATACACACAACAAAGATCACAAGGTAATTATTTTTAGCAAAATCTGATACTTAGCTCTGAGAATCAAATGTAATACGAATGCAAGAGACGCACAAGAAGCGAAACTGTTACGTAGTGTTTGAGTTTCAGTAGGGGGGAAAGGTAATAGAAGAAAAACTGAATGCTAGGACATACAGTACAGTTTTATTCCATGAGACTGTAAAGAGTTTTTCAGGTGCGTATATGAAATGCATTTGCTTTTATCCAGTAAACTTGCATTCTAGCCTGAGATAATGTTGCTTCCTTTTGTACCAGGTAACCTTGAATTAAGGACATACTAGGTAAATGAAAAGATTCTCAGAAACCGCTGCATCTTATCTGCAGTCTTGACAAGCACCTTTGATTAAACCCCAACACAGACATCAGTGAATCAAGAAATCTATTATGTAGTCAAAGTAATTGTATGTCGATTTAATTCACCGTTTAAAGGCGAACTGACAACGTTGGAATTGAACATGGCTGCTACAATATACATTTATGATGGGCCTATCATATGTAGAACATCTCCCTGAACCAAAAGCGTTCAGATAATTGTCTCCAAATAGTGTTTGATCTAATGCTCTGTTTGCGCTGTGCAGCAGTTAAACATACTTCCCATCCAAGTGTGCCAAAGGTGAGCCTCTTCCTCCCTAGATACCTTCTTTATGACCGACAAACTTCCCATTAACCCAAAATACATACAGACAACAATGGTGGAACATATTGTAAGTGTTGAAACAATAGATTGTATATTTCAGACAGAGGTCACACAGACATTTTTAGCCGACGACTGCTGATTTACCTGAAATGACTGTTCGGTCAGGAAAAGTGTTGTAGTCAGATCCCCTGGATGTTGGTGAGTCAGCTAATTAAGACAACGTTAATGTGTTGTAACTTGTACTGACTTTACTGATGACTTTTCGGTTCTGAGACCTTCATCAAAGTTCGTAGACAAGACATAGGGGAGGATTTGTTTTTGCCTTTTGAGGAGGTTCAAGAAAATGAAGTACAATGACTAGGTGCCTTGTGCACTGTTAAAGGAGCAGTGTGAAGGATTCAATGGCATCTCATGGTGAAGTTGCAGACTGTAACTAACTGAATACCCCATTTCCCCATGTAGGAGAACTTACAATCACTGGTTCAAGAGATGTCCTTTCTGGTTTTTACATTGAAGTGGTTGCCAATGTAACAACATGGTGGGCTCTGTGGAAGAGGACCTGCTCCCTATATAGATATGAAAGGCTCATTATTTGTAGTTACAGATGGTTATACACAAATAAAAACAATACTATGTTCAGTTTAACTAATAGATGCCCCTAATTCTATTGTGTCACAGTGGTGAAGTGGTTTGTTCTTCTGTTTGTACTGTCTGGTTTTGAATCTTCTCGCCTTTCTTTGGGGTGTTTGTAGATTCTTCCTGTGTCTCTGTGGGTTTTCTCTAGTTTCCTCTCACACTCATGGTAGGTTAACTGGTGAGCATAAGTGTGCATGGTTGTCTGTCTGATTGTGTTAGCTCTATGATGAACTGGTGACCATCCTGAATATAGACTTCCTGCAACCCTCCATTAGATGAAGCATGTAGTGGAAGTGCAACCCACAATCATGCACAGAGGCTTTTATGCTAAATGTGTTCTTCATCGCAGGATGTTCTTTAACAGCAGGGGGCATATAAACAAACTGCTCAGGAAAAAAGTGACTTCACATGGTTGCTCGCTGGGCTGCAGAGCTATTCAATGCTGAGGAAGAATTTTATTGTGTTCATGGCCACACTGTCTCTCTCCACATGTTTGAGTCCATCTGACTGTCCCTGTGTTCTCTCATAGCAGGATGATATAACGGTGTACAGGCAGACGTGTTTAGCCTGTATTTAAACTCAACTATATTTAAATGAAAAGTGCATAATGAGAGGACAGGTGTGCGACAACAAGCGGTAACAGCTTTCAAAGCCTTTTGCATTCATCGCAAGAGACATGTTGGGTTCCACAAGGCACGCCGACGACGCTGCATTATGACAAGTGACCCCTAAGCCCTATCCCCATTAGTGCCTCTATGCAGAGCTAGCTTTGTACTCCGGCAACTCACATATGCCGTTTACAGTGATAATGGTGGCAAAACTACCACAAAATGTATTTATTTAAATTATTTGTGAACTTCAGGCAAGCAGAGAAATGTGAGCTTCCTGCTTCTTATCCTTTGATTTAAGTTTTTTTTAGATTCAGCTGAAATGATAGATGTAGCTAGCTAACTGATTAAGCTAATGTTAGCTCAGTGAGTGAGTTTAACCCCTTAACGCCGATCGCATCATACTGCTTGCATTCAGACTGCAGCCGAGATAGCATATGAATCCCCCCAATGCCAGTTTGTGCATATTCATACACACGTACGTAAACAATTTTGTGGCATCAGTAAAAAACAAAAATTACCATTAATGCCTGTTGTTGCTAATTTGTATCATACCTAAATTTATATCTTTTAATTTGTCTATAGCACATAGAATAATCTCCACTTAATTTAGCATCAGCTTGAAAGCAAAAACACAAATAATTATTTTTTTATATATAATTGTAAATAAATTCAGGTGTCAAAGGGTTAAAATGGCGACTTTTTAACCAGTTTTTAACAATTTCCGACCAACATGGTCTTAAATATGTACGTGATGGTTACATACATTAAATGATGCTAATGCTACATGTCCCATAAAGTCAGTGTCCTCATCATTTAGAAGACAAAGAAACAGCATTGAGGTAATGCAGTTTAGAGCTAGCTAGACACACTAGCCGTGTTTCCATGTAATTATCAAGCTTATTTGAACCAAACGTTTGAAATGTCGCAAACGATTTAAAAAAGAAAATGTAAATTAGGTTAGTGTCCATTAACTGCTGATTGTTTAGTGTCGTCACAAGGTAGCAGCATAGGCTATGATATAAATGGCTGTAAGAACAGAGCAGAAGAAGCCAGAAATAAAAACAATCGTATGCCAACTGCTAAAAAAAAACATCAAAGAAGAAGGAGAACCAAATTTGAGAGAAAAATTTGAGAGAAACCTTCAGAAAAGTTGTAATTAGTCTTTCATGTCTGGTATTGGTCACGTTTCAAGTAAAATGTTTGCTACGCCCTACCTTGTTTGGAAAAGTTGTTTCCTTCCCCCGAAATCCACATTAACTCTTTTTCAAGTCAAAAAACCAACTCAAGTTAGAAAACTTTTTGGTGAAATTGAGGAGGCTTTTTCTCATTTTACTGTTTCTATTAACCTTTTCTTCAAAATAACCACACATTTTAAATTAATCCTTTTTTTGGCTTCAGGCATACAGGCTTGTTTGTGCGTAGAAACTGTACGTTAATTTCCAACATTACAAATTCTAACTAAAGAGCAGGAAACCGCTGCTGACGGTAGCTTCAACTCTGATAACATTCAGGCCCAGCTTCCACGCTGTGAGAAATACCACACAGTAAACACTGTAGCTTCTCAGAGCAGATAAAAAACTGTTTTATTTACTGGAGTTGGAACGGCTTAACAAGACGCCGCCCTCCAAGCTGGAATACTGCTGTTTTATGTTGTAGAGTTTTGAGCTGTTTCACTATTTTCCACACTCGAGTTCTGTCACTGACTGAACCCTAGAATCTGGGTGGCCCCTCGTAGATTTTAAATTACTTACTGGAAATAGTCCTTGTTCCGTCCCGTTGCATTTTGGAAATTCTGAAATCGCTGGCTTATTTAGCCTCTTGAGCATGTCCGGCGAAAACGAAAACCCTTAACCCCTATCCTTCAGCTGTCAGGAGGTATGAAGGATTTTGAAACCCATCCCATTTTCCCTGCACAAACAGAAAGCGATTTTGGCAGTAGATGACCACATTACACTGAATAAATTGAATCACCTAAATTAAATAGCGCAGCATATGACTCAAAGTTATGATTCTTGCTCAGGCGGTCACACAAATCATCGGTTTCCCTCCGTGCTTATTATATCTATGAGCGTTTTCATTTTGCTGCTTGACATCGCAACAAATAACATTTAGATATTAGATCAGAAAAATGTGGTTTTACCTCTTGAGTGAGCTCCTTCCTCAATCCTGTTTACCCTTTCAGAGCTAATGGAACGTAAATATACATGTCATTAGGGGAAAAACAGGGAAGGAGGGCGCGTGCTCTACTGTATGATGTATGTGCGTATATTCTCATCTTTCCGTCATCTTGGTCAGGTTCCACATGTGCTGCTGCTGTGGGAGCCAGTCATCGCTGTGTGCTGTTATCAGTCATTTCCTGGCATGGTGTCTACTGGCGGAGGAATAAGCCTCCATGGCCAATGATAACTCCCACTGCTAACAGACACCTCTGCATGGGTGAAGCATGACTGGGCCCACAGATAGCCCTCACTCACTCGGTATGTGAATGTGCGACATGCATGCCGGCTTCATGACTTACCGCATGTTTTTCTGCGAACATGTATATCTCCGTGCTTGTCATGGAAATCTGCCGGCGTTCATGCAAGCACGTACATGTCTGGGATTATGTGTGTGTGTCCATCCATAGGGAGCAGCGAACCGTATGGATTTTCAGCAGGATTTTCAAACTCTGGGCTCTAAATGCTCTGCATCGAGCGAAACTCACATAACTCTAAATGCGTTCCGTTACTGGGAATAGTGTCGTTTGCACTTGACGTCACCGCTGAGCTTATTTGGAAGCTCCAGACACTCAAATTATACCGCAGTGTTACTCTGCTTGTAAGAACACATCGTCTCCGTTGTGCTGACATAATAACACCGTTAGATCTGCAGACACGCAACAAATGTTCTCTGTGTACATGCTGCATATGGATCAAATCAAAGCTAGATGTCATGCAAGATTGCTCAAGTATTTTAAGTATTACAACGTAACTGAATTTTGTGTGTGTGCCGTCTTGATTATAACAAGTAGAGCGGCTGCATATTGAAACCAGGTGTTGGCTTGTCCCCTGGTAGTGGTGTCGTGCCGCTGAACACACTCCTGTTCCAGGTCAATGGAAAACAAAACACATATTAATGATATTCTAATTAACAATACACATACTTCAGTGATATTGGAAGAGGAGGGTCCAGAAGGGTGATAAGGGGTGACATGGGACCTCCAGATACAAGAGAGAAAAGGCAATATGTAGTTATCAAATGGCTTTTAATTAGGGATCGAGTGTTCACCGGCCCAACGGATTATTGAGGCCTCAATTTGGCCTCAGTTTGCATAAAGTTGAGGTCTCGACTACTTTATACAAAGAGGAGTGGAGGTCTGACATCTCACAACACTTTGGTAAAACTTATAAACCAACCATTGTTAAACTAAAATGAGGACAGATTCAGCAACTGCATAGCTGATTTCTCACCTCAGATGTTTTCAGAAACACATTTCGCTGAACTGTTTTCGGAATAAAGGAGAAAGTTTCCAAGCTAGCAGCCATGTTGGTGCAATGCCTGTACATGGCTGGTTTCCAGTAAAGAAAAGCACCTGTCATCATCTATCTAGACACCACCTAGTGGCATGCTAGTGACACACCCATCGAATGTGAGATGTTGGTAAGGGACTTGATGCCTCGCATGTAAAAACACCCCTGCAGACACCTACTGTGAGCCAGCGGCTAAGGCTATCTGGAGCACTCAGTCATCTTTCTAAAGTCCGAATAACTTTAACGATCTGCTTCAACTGACAGACACGTCTTTGTAGCAGAGACACAATCATCTCCACTAATCAGGATATGAGATATTTTCACAGCGGCTAAGGCTATGCTAACAGCTAGCAGCTACATTAGGAGACAGCCACAGATTACACTGAAACAGCTATGCTACATGAGGCAATAGTGTGCAGTAATGTGACTGTGTAGAATGCATAGATACTACCTACTGTATGGAAATAGTCCTCTAAGTGGACTAGAAAAGTAGTATAATAACAGTAACAGCTACCTCGAACACATGCAGTATAATAAATTCTTAAAGGGGCTTAGAAACTCCTGAAACTTTGCCTCAGAAGTTGTAAAAACATTTTATATATTATGGTTCTTTGGGCTCTAAGCGGTTAAGTGCTGGCGTGTTTGTATGTGTGTTGATGATGTGGGGGTGGCAGACTATCTGTGGGCTGCTCCAACCCCATTTCCACAAAATTACATTCCTATATAAGTAAACTGCACTCTCAATTACGTTTTAAGGGGGAACAAGATTTAGTGTTGAAATAAACATAATGTCTTATCTGTGACATCGAAGGAAAGGCTGTCAGTTTGAAAGCACCACAAAATGTGCTTAAGGAGTTAGGAGGGGAGGACAGTGGTTAAAAATCATTCAGATAACTAAGTGATTGCAATATGATGCAACGCAACAGCAAGATGATGCAAAATAACCATCAAGTAATGCTGTGTAACTATAAAGAGATGCCAAAACGACCACAGAGTAACGCAAAACAACTACAAACTGGCACATAACAGCTGAAAAGGTACACAAAGCAACCACAGAATGACCCACAGTAAGTAAGAGTCAAAAAATGACAACAAGGAGATGAAAAAGGGCCATGGAGTTATGCAAAACAACCACAAAATGATTCAAAACAACCACAGAGTGACTAACTACTCTTGTAGGACATAGGAGGGGGTTGGGGCCTTTCACATGTTTGTTTCATAATCTGTCCATGTACATAGGATACTTGGATTTACTACAAAATGAATAGCAGATGTGTCATATCAGAGTATTCAGAGCTGTTTATTTAACATTCATTCATTACACAGATGTTCATGTTGTAATTAATAATAATTCACAGTGTATTATTGCCAAGACCCAGGACTCTAACACCCTCTGCCCAAAATGTTGTAAATCCACCGCTATATTTCAAAGATTACACCAAGACAGCGCTTTTTAAAAAAAGTTGTTTTGCAAATAAAAGGCTGATTTGATTTGACATTTGGAACACTTCAAATATTTCTCCTTTTTAATCTCCTCGCAACATCCCAGCCACACTTTTCACAGGAAATACACCGCAGCAGTTAAACCACACTTTTTCCTATACCGTTTACATTTGCTGTTGTTGTTGTTTTGTTTTTTTTCAAGCGTTTCACAAAGGCAGCTCATATCCCCAAATGTCAGCCCAGGAAAATAGAAAACAGGTGGTAAGAGTGCTTGTTGTGTAAAGACAAAATTACATTCAATCAGTGTGCCCAGGGAAAGAAATTTCCTTCTGCCTCATGCCAAGTTCTGCAAATACAGAGAGGAAAATCAATTGGCTGTTTCATGATTGACCAAATCCCTTCACCCGCGAGTCTTGAAATCCAATGACCTGCACGGCTGATATATTGCTTCTCACCTGGAGAATGATAATGCAATCTTTTCACAAATTGAAACATGACCACTTAAAGTCCATTCTCATTCTGTGTTGCAGAGTGTACGTTTTTGTTCTCCTTGTTGTCCTTGTAGTATTTATTTATTTATTTATTTATTTTACTGTTTTTGCACTTTAAGTTACATAAAACCTTGATTTCTGCACTTATATGTTTACAGCTTCTGATTAGAAAGTAAAATGTACTGAAGGCAACATTTAAACACTGTAGCTGGTGGCTTTATGACACTGTTGGTCGGTCAGTTCACCTTTTTTCTCCAAACTAAGATATCTTATCTTATCTCAGATGGTTTGCAATGAGGTTTTGTGTATCCAGACGACAATTTTTAGTCAAAAGAGACATTTTTGGGGGGTGACCCTATAGCAAAAAGGTTAGGGCACCGACCATATCCGTGCAAATGCCGTGAGCAGTGAGTCCCTGGTTCAAATCCCAGCTGACCCAAACCCTCACTGCATGTCTGTCCTTTGCTCTCTTTCCCCAAAGTTCCTGTCTTTCTCCACTGCACAGTCTAATGAAGGCAAAAATGCCCTACAAAAACAGTTTTAAAGTTTAAAGAGTGTTACTTCATTACACCTATTCGATAGATTACCTCGAAAACTACTGAATGCAGACCGTTCACAGTCATGACCTTGGTGACCTCCTTTCCATCTACCCTCAGTTCTAAAATTAGTTCGTCTAATGTTGGATGCCAGGGCAGGAAATAATGCAGGGTTGTCCAGCTAAACAGTTGAACCAGGCTCAACCTTTTTCACATCACAGTACAGTTATCATCTGATAAAGTGCTGCATTGGCCAACTAGAAGGGCACTTGGAGTGTGCAAAGCCAATGCTCTTTCTCTTACAAACCCGCACCAAGATTTAATGGTTTTATTTGTCCATGCTTCACCTCCCCACCAAGTTTCATGAAATTCAGCCTGGTAGTTTTTGCGTAATCTCCCTGACAGACAAACAGTACTCAAAACATTCCTCTGCCTTGGCAGAGAAATGAAAAGCCTGCAAGCACACATTCTTGCTGGATTACTCTGGTTTAACCCCATGACCACAATGAAAGATGAAATAGTCGGCGCTGTGATAATATCAGGGGGGTGGGGGTCTATTGTCTGTCCATGCAGGCCATGTTAACTATGTGTTTAGCTATATTTATTAGATGTGTTGAAATATATGATCATAGAAGCTAAAATGTAAGTATGGTTGTTATTTAGAAGAATGAAAATCTTACTAATAAAATAAGAAAAGCCCTTAAGGGTCAACTGCATCTTTTGATTCATGAAATAGATGTTCAGCATGTGAACTGTCAAACTCCATGTGTATTGTTTTATCTACTTAGGGGGAAGTATGTGAGAGACTGTCTTTTTTATCACTAGATAGACTAAACAGAGATTGCATGGAGCCTGAAAGGCCGCTGACACACATTGGACAGGGTAAAGAATTGTATTTAGGTTATGTTATATTCAGTTGACCTTGAGACCAGCACGTGTTGTTGTAGGCTACTCTCTGTATGGTGTACAATACAAGATCAGCGACTCTACTCTGTTTCCCCTTCTCTTATATTAGTTATGATTACTTAGCGTTGGAGTAATTCAGTCATTTTGGTAGGTTAGAAATTCACCACAATCACATTTATCTCCTCCAGTCTTCAACTAGACTTCTTGGACTAAGCTTCATGTCCTGCGTCAACACCTTAAACAACACAAACAGACCAACACAACCCCATGCGCTGTTACTGTTCTGCGATCTATTTTACCAATGTGATTTGTGGTTCTCCATACAGGCAAATTATAAATAGTGACAGCATCTGGTTTTACAGATCGCTGTGACAATGCTACTACTGCAGCAGACGTCTCTTTGCACATTCATGCGCACAACATAAACATAACATAAACCTTTCTAATACAGGTTGCAAAGATTGTTAATATGGCACCACCCTCTGGACAGTTTTTACTGACAACACTAAAACTGCTTAAGATCAACACAAAAGTATCGGACCTGAAGTTTTATTGATTTTTTATATTTTTATTATGCCGCCGAGCGTCGCCGAGGCTCTAGTACACCCCCAATGTTGAAGTACACAGACCTACCAACTCCGCTGTCATGCTCCGCTTCCCCTGCTTCCCCTGCTGGCGCATCCCTAAGGCTCGAGCCGGATATTCGAATAGTCCTCATTAATTGGACCCAAATATTCGAAGGACAGCAACTACTATTCGGAACAGCCCTATATATTTGTGAATCAGATAAACAAGCTGAGGTGAACTCTCAGGCAAAAGATCCTGTTAGCTGTAAAGTAGCTCTGAGCGTTGTTTCGATTAAAGACCTTTGGAAAACCTGGTCTTTACCAACTTGACTAGACAAGTCTATTAAAGGTTTTGTTTTAAAAAATTGTGTTTGTATCCTGTTAGTCAGTTCCATTTTCGACTCATATCGATGTATCTGCGCCTGGTGAATAAGTGAATATTCAGACTACGTACGTATTATTCTGAACCTAGACTAGATCGATCAAACAGAAGTCTGATGCATTAAACTCCCGTTTCTCTCAACTTCAGAGTCGACAGATTTCTCGCTGCCGCAGACATGAAACCCTGACTTCATTTTGTTGTTCCTGTTGTATGTCAGGGATGTCGACCCGGCACACGTGTCCTTATAAAACTCAGAATAGCAAATCAACCAGAGGGATTTAATCAGATATTTTCAACCACTGACCTTGGTCACCGAACATAAAGGCAGCGCATCAACAGCATGAATACAAAATGCCTCTCAGAGCGAGAGAAGCATATGCAGCATCTGTGCAGGAATCTTCCACATCACAGAATCTCTCTATTTCTTACATTCCCTCTGAAGTCAGAGGAGGAATCTACAACAGCAGCTGAAACCTTGGCTCGCCGGCCTTCAGTCTCGCACATCAAACACACTAACCCAACAATCCTGAGGAGCCTCACAGAACACTTTCTCACACATCTGTCAACATTTTTCAGGTGCTCCGCTGCCTCTCGATTTCCCAACAAGAACAAGTTTGAGCATTTAAAGTCCCCCAGAGAGAAGCGAATGGAGAAAAGAGGGAGAGAGGACATTGATCTGGTTGTGTAACATGCTGCAGTTTGCCATAGGTCAATGAAATTCCATCAGCTTTTTTCCCCTTTGGTCAATATCTATCTGAAGACTGTCTACAGACATTGTCTTCTCCTAGCCCTCAGCCACTTGTATTCATCTTCAGCCGGCTGCTTTCAATGAGTGGACAGAATCAGATTGCAACAGGAAAGGTTGAAGGAAAAACACTTGATGAACCCGGTGTGCTCCCAAGAAATAAGACACCAGACTGTAGGTTTCTGGGTTTTTTTGGTTCTTCTGGCCTGGTTTACGATCTATCTCAGTGAGGAAATATCTAATCTACAGACACTTAACCTTAATTCTGAGGTAGCATCACAATCAGTTCAAATACTAAAAGGATAAAGAAACCGTTTCATTCTAAGATAGAGACTGTAAGCTGAAGACAGATGATGTTATAAATCCTGACACCACATCCTCACTACTTTGCATTTGTTTATTGTTGCTCCCTCTAGTGGATTCTTCAGTCTTCTTGGACTTAAATATGCAAATGTGTCAGTCATAATAACTTTTATACCTCAGATCTTTGACCTGGATAAAAACATCAATGCAACAATGTAAAAATAAATCTATTAAAGTACAAGTAAAAGTCATGAATTCAGTAAAATTACGTAAATATTATAAGAAAAAAGCTAATCTTTTACTACAATGTTTTACATTATACAAGTATTATTACGAATGCTAATGTCTCGATATATATATACAGACCACTGTTTAGCAGAATTGCTTCATTGCACAAATGGATTTGCCTCCTGTGACACTGATGATGTTTGTATTTTGCTGGATTAGACAAAACTGATCTGGCGAATTAATCTGTAAGCTGTTTCTCGATTGCAACTGAGCTCAAAGGTTTACATCAGTGTCATAATAAGTAAAATTATCTGTATCATCTTCCCCTCCTGATGCAAAAAAATATGTAAAAAGCTCATTTTAACAACTTTAGTTAATGTTGAGTGGTATAATCTATAAAAATCTGCTACATTTTATAAGCTGATCATATATTTTACTGTTTAGTAAAGTACAAGACTAGAATAAGCAGTGAAGGGGAGCTATAAAGTAACGTAAAGTGAAATACTCCAATACAGCAGAAGAACAGTACTTGACTAAAAGTATTAAGTTATGTTCCAGTAGTCTGTCAAACTAAGAGAAATCCATAAAACATACAGGAGTTTACAGCCCTTTGATGCTAACTATTAGATCTTCCATATCATTAAGCAAGTCCCAGAGTTTATTCCCAGTCAGCAGGATTCAGTTCAACTCTCCAGCCTCCATTTTGGAGGTGGTTCTCATAGTTCAACTCCAAGTCAATGAGGCTGTTTTGCATATTACCTCGGCAACTGCCTGTTTTATCATTAGGCCACTGTTCAAAATTTCCTTAATAGTAGTTTCATTCTTACCCAGACATTTCGTATGGAAATGTGACTCCTCCCTGCTTTGACAAAATGAGGCTCTCAGCAGAAAGGATTTTGTTTCTGACTCAAAAACAAGACCCAAATTAACATATCAAGGAGCTGGAGGAACAAGAAAAAAGAATGGGAGATATTCTAAATATCTTCCCAGTGGACATCTGACAATAGATGTCTGGTTTTATTGGAACGCTAACAGTTATTTCACCCATGTGAATTTTAAACATAATATTACGTATTTGCTTGGATTTTTCTCTGCCTTTTGTGCCTTTGTTCTCCCTTTCAGGTGTCAGAAATTCTGCTTTTTCTATTTGTACGCCACAAACTGTGATTGTTTGTCTTCACAATTACCATATATAAAGAAAAGCACCTGCCCGTTAAAACCACATCTTGCGGAAGCAGCTTTGAGCTTCCTGCCATGTGTCCGCATGTAAAGATGTTTACTCTGCTTCTCCGGAGGTTTTTTATTAAACCTGTAACTTGCAGAAACAGACGTTCATGAGATTTGTTTCAGTGTCGTATTTACATGAATGCTGTCAAAGGAGGTCAGAGTAGCTTTTCTGTGTCTCGTGGAGTTTTTTTTTTTTAAGGAGTGGAGCTGTGGTGCTGCTGGTGTGTGATAGCAGTGTGTGGGGGCTCTGGGGGGTGCATTAGCTGCTGTCTGGCGTCTGAGAGGGTGAAGGGAAGTGGGAGAGAGGCTTAATGTCTGTCTACTTCTATTTCCCTCTTAATTTCACACACTGTTGAGTCAGCCTATTGACTGACTGCTTATGGTGATGCTGGCGGTCCACCAACACTGCAGAGGAGGCAGTGCATATAACTCTTCCTCGCTGCTCCATTTCACCATGTAGGACCTCCACTTATTTAATAAGCTGGTACGAGGCCCATTCTCACCCATCCGTGCGTATGTGTAACCTGCCTCCTACATGGGACTGTGTGCGTACGATGCACTTATCAGGTTGTAGCTGTGGGCATCCCAAGACTGTGCGCATGTTACATCTTTGTGTGAGACGAGAAGTGAAGGAAGAGAGATCCTGCATGCACTCTGAAGGCTCTTAGCACCTTCTTGTCCCATGTGTGCTCAGCCCTCAAATCAATACTGCTTTACCCTTTATTCCTGAAGTTCCCAAACTTCTTAGGTTTCACACACAAAGTCACCAGAGGAACGGGTTTTCTCCACCTGAGCACAGAAGACAGAGGAAACATTAATGCTACCCTTTAAAACGTGTCATATTCTAAAAATAACAAGGTCTGGGTAGTTGGACTATTGGTTCAGCAGAGGATTCTGTATAATATTATTTAAAGGGAAAGTCCAGTATTTTTCCAACTCCTTGGAAATTGTAATTGTGACCTTTTCTGAGGTCATTCTAACTTTGCACCATCTCCACTGTAAAGTTTCGGAAAACAGCTCCAGCAACTGAGACAAAAGGTAGAAGCCTCCTAAGGACTGAGAGCACTGTGCTCTCCATGGATATCCATGCAAAGCTCAGAATTTGTGTTTGCACGGATAACGCTACAAGGGCAATAGTGTGTATGCTTGGAATAATGTAATGCACAGAATATGTAGATACCCAATGAAACAGTGGTAAAAAACAACAAACAACAGCTCTGTGTTGGTGGTGTCCACAGCTGTCCACTGGTGCATCCACAAGGGAGTAAAATCAAGGCTTAAGGCTTTCGATAGATCCAAGTCTTGACAGGGCTTGAACAAAGGTCAGCACAGAAACTGCCCCCAGTAGATTAGCTATTGTCGCTGAATGCATGGAGCTCTACTTGGATATCAAGCCCCTTATCTCATTTCACTAATTGTACATCCTCAATTCCTTTCCGCAAGTCGTATTGCCTCACATTAGAGATTCGAGTGGAGGAGGTGAGGAGGAGATGGATTGATTTCCAGGTCACGGGTTGGTGGACCAAGGACTCGAGGAGGCGGAAATTAATGAAATGAGATGAGCCTCAGGGTCCAGTTGCTGCCCGGCCCAAATAGGTGCATACATCCCTTGAACTTCACATAGGCCATCCTCTGTAATCTTGACTGTCTTGGGCTGCAACATATCAACTAGTTTTTCCCCATAGACATGGTGGTCCTTTTAGCTTGCTAGCTATAACCTTGGCAGTAATTTTAATGAGCCCACGAAACATGAACTTAATATCAAAGGATTCACCTGATCTATATTGGTTAGCACAGTTTACTGCAGAACAACTCAACTTGTGGTTTGAAACAGACGATAAAAAAGTCACATGATTAAGGAAAGTAACAGTCCTTCGACATTCTTCTGTACAATTCTCTGTTGTTGTTGTTTTTATCTCCTGTAAGACAATTACATAAATATGGTTCAGAAGAAATCAGACTTCTTATACGTTCAAGGATCTAGTTTATTTCTTCTGAAGCTCCCAGGACTATTACATAAACATATTCTCTCATTTGCTACCACCGTCTCTGCGGTGTCCACACTCTAAATTATCAGTGACCCTCAATAAACTGGTAAAAAAAACTGTGTGTGCTAAAGACACTGGTAGATTCAGTTCGCTAATCGCTAATTCTTGTGGCAAATTTACCTTCCATCAGACTCACACAAAATATATGAATTATGCCTTCTATTGCTTCCTCCAACACACAGTTTCACAGAGTCTTTACTCTGGGGGTGCAAACTTTTCATTACCTATAGTCACAATTATGATAATAACATACGGGTTGAAAAAGTCCAGATATTCTCTTTAAGTAAACATAGCTTTTCTACATCTCTACAAAACATAGATTAGATGCAGTCCAGATCATCCCAATGCCATAATGTTCCAAAAATTGGTTTCCACGAATGTTGTGAATCTTATCTCCTTCAATCTGTAAGCTAATTTCTTCTCAAATCACAGAAATGTTGCTGTTCTTGGGAGGATTCAATAAAACACCACAGACAGTAAATCAAGTCTGTCTGCAATGAAACAGCAGCGTCTGCTGAAATTGGTCTTCTTTTCTAGGTCACAGGAATGAATAAGGTAAATCACCAACTTGTAATCTGGCTGCTGTCACCTTACTCCACAACTAAACGCCCTTATCAGTGGCGACAGTGCTGAGGCCATTTTGTTTGCGAGGTGTAAATAACGTTACATTGGTCATGAAGTAAGATAAGGTGTTTCATGAAATGTGAGCCTTAACAGATTTTGACAGGTAGCTGATATTGTGTGGAGCTGATTCGGTTCAAGGGGGAAAACATCGGAAATGAGATACAGGAATATGTGCAGGAGCTGCAAGATATCAGTGAGAAATGGGACTGTGCATTTTTCCCAGATGATGCTGAGGGCATTGTCGATATCATTGTGTTTTGTGGATGTGTGAACACCGCGGAGAAGCGAGAAATTCACATTTATTTATATACGGAGCTTCATTACTTTTTCACATGGTAATATGTGTAATTCAGCCAGACTATAATCAGCAGAGAAATGGAGGAGGAAGAGGAGTAAAGGAAAACAGTCCAGGCTTCACGTGTTTGGAGGAATAGTTCCCTGGCATCAGATTGTGTGTTTGTCCACTCCCCTCTCTTCATAATAAACTCCTGGTGTTACTCGCACTGCGAAGGAAGCTTCTAGCAATAGGCTTCTTAACAGGAGAGGGAGCCACGTCTGCCCCCGTGATTTGTTATTCAGTGAACCGCATCTCTGGAGAAATGGATTTACTGGCGTGCCCTCTGCAGAGGAATGAAGGTCAGCCCCTACCTTGGAGATGCCATTTGCAGCGCAAAGCAATTGTTAATACGCAGCTTTGAGAAAAGCGGGCAGAAAAACATTCATACCCATTTGGAATTCTGGTGATGGAGAGAGATGAAAAGAGAGGGGTGGAGGGATTAGGAGGGCAGAGCTGGTCTTGTGGTTTGTTTCTTTCTGAGCAGTGCTCCACAGTTTCTTACACTCGCTGCTACATCCTTCTGCTGTTTGGGGCAGAAACATTACAACTGCAGCTGCTGTCAGACTGTTACATTCCTGTTTGCTCGCATAGCTTGAAGGGAAATTTCACCTTTGACCCCAAGAATGTGTGAGGTCTCACAGTCAGAGCGCAGACAAGATGTGTTTGGTTTTATACCTGGCAGCGCTCTACCTTTATTTGAATGTGCAGCACATAGAGCCTGAACAATATGTCACTGAGATATTACAGACGGCTTAGTTTTGCGAAATGCGTAATTGCTTACTTAACAAGAGCTTGATAAAAAGTTTATCATTAAGACTGGAAATGGGGGTGGGGGGGATCGACTGTCTCCGTCCAGACTTACAAAAAATCCACCTACCTGCACTTCTAACACTCACAAATTAACATAATGAGTTCATTAAACTAAATATACATGTTAAACAGTGAAATAACAAATGCACAAATTGTACAAACTGGCCTATAACTTGACACAAACAGATTGTTGTACATTTGAAACAGCCAACTCAAAGAAACAAGTATGGCCCCCTTAAAATAAACCTCATACACTATGCCCTTTCTAGCTGCTTGCTAACGTCCAGCAGCTAATGCTAAGGCTATCTAGAGTCTAAACTATGTAGGTTCTGTTCACTAACGTCCTCTGTCCTGCTGTGACCTGGAAATCGTTCCCGCTCTACCTTCCAATTACTTAAATGTACGTCAACACCCGGTTTGGATGTTATAGCATTCAATGAGCATTATCAACGCATATCATTCCCATACATATGGCTCAGTAGGGATCTCCTTTAACTTCTAGTTGGCTCAGCAGGTAATTATCACCCCATTTAATGGTGTCACCTCAATTAAGGATTGTGGAGCCTCAATTTTGCACATACAAAGAAGAAGGATGGCGAGGATGGTATAGTCGTAAGTCAGCCGATTTTCAGTTTAGTTAAGTTAAGGCATCAAAACTACTTTGTTAGGTTTGGAAAAGGATCATGGTTCAGGGTAAAATACACTCTCGACTTTAAAGAGCTCCACTTGAATATGTTTTCAGGGTCACGACTGTACCAGATGCACTTATTCGCATGACCACAAGAGGTCACCGCATTATCTGGGTTGCCTCCCGTTTATCAATGATCAGAATGGGTAATAACGTAAAAAGTTCTCGGCCTCACAAGAAAACGTCACAGTAGAAAGCTTGTTCTTGTTTTTCAATATAGTCTCCTTTAACTTCAATGCACTTAGTCTACCCAAGTTCAAGCTTCACTATGCCTTCACCGCAGAAGGTCACATCTTGAGCCTCCAGATTCTCCTCAACGGCATGGATGACTTCATCATTTGTCTGAAAATGGCGATCACACGAGTAAGATGGTGCAGTTCGGGTGAAGGTTCATGGGGCAACAGTCAGAATAGAACAGAAATACTTTATTAATTCGTTAAATTATGGCAGCGGTGGGATTCGAACCCACGCCCCCGAAGAGACTGGAGCCTTAATCCAGCGCCTTAGACCGCTCGGCCACGCTACCGTTCACACCCTCGCTCGGTTGCTTCTGCTACCAGCTTTTCTGTTCTTTGTTCTTTGATTGTTTCAAAAATTAGAGTTTTTGTGGACAGTGATATAAGGTTTTATAGCATACAGCAATCCCCCAAAATGGAGGTTACGCCCCTTGTTTCCAGGTGAAGCCAAGAACTTTCTGAAGTCTCCTTGTACTGACACTACTGGAAAGTGAAGGAGATCCCCACTGGCCCATATGTACAGGAATGATGTGTGATGATAACAACCATTTATTTGGTTGGTAACATCAGAATTGTGACTTCAACGAGACAAAGAGGGTCGACAGAGGAGGATTCAGGAGGAGCTCAGGAGGAAACACAGGTGTTTCGTACATAGAAGTTGTTTATCAAGTGGCATGAAGTATAAATGTTGCACCTTTGTGGTTGTCAGTGTGATACAGCTGTGCACCATGTCAGAAGTACATGGCTGACTGACACTGTGGAGCAAAGCATTTGTCATTTGGCAGCTTTGCCTCCTCCGTCCTTGCATCTCTCTTAAATCCTTGCTGGGGGAAGCTACGGCATAAGGAAGAGATCCAAGTGAGGGATGCAAGGAGACACTTTAGTGTAATGTAGAGGATCCATTATGTGAAGCTAAATGTAATGTACATTCTTGTATCCCTATCTGGCATTGGATCCTTTTTAATGAGCCAAATATAACTCTGATGTCTTTCCCATTCCTACACAGAGTTAATGTGCTAATCTAAAGCTAAAGTAAATATGCTGTTTAGCTAACAAAGCCAAACCAAACACGCTAAAGTTTGTTTTTCTTAATGCTAGCCTGCAGCCTGGACAAGACTCCCATCCATCCATCCATTATCTATACACCGCTTAATACTCTGCAGGGGGAGCCTATCCCAGCCGACTTAGGGCGAAGGCAGGGGACGCCCTGGACAGGTCGCCAGTCCATCACAGGGCCACAAAATTAACCAATTAACCTCAGCATGTCTTTGAGCTGTGGGAGGAAGCCGGAGCA